>PVKV010025409.1:0-29713 GCA_004027835.1 Alouatta palliata | reverse complement strand
AAACCCCGTCTCTACTAAAAATACAAAAATTAGCTGGGCGTGGTGGCATGTGCCTGTAGTCCCAGCTACTCGGGAGGCTGAGGCAGGAGAATTGCTTGAACCCAGGAGGCGGAGGTTGCGGTGAGCCGAGATCGCGCCATTGCACTCCAGCCTGGGTAACAAGAGCGAAACTCCGTCTCAAAAAAAAAAAAAAAAGAAAAGAAAACATGGAAAAACTAGAAGAATCAACTTTTTTTTTTTTTTTTTTTTTTTTTTTTTTGAGACAGAGTCTTGCTCTGTCACTCTGCTCTGTCACCCAGACTAGAGTGCAGTGGTGCAATCTCAGCTCACTGCAACCTATACCCCCAGGCTCAAGTGATGTAACAATCAACTTTTAAAGAACACTGGAAATTAGCCAAAGGCTTGTAGAAATCTGGAAACGTTTATTTGAAAAAAAAAAAAAAAAGCTGAATTTAGGTAAGAACAGTGGGTTTTGTGACATTTGAACTTGTTCTATTCTCATTCTCCTCATCAAGCTCTACGGTAGTGTTGAAAACCAAAAGCACACAGTCATAGTGCAAACTAGCTGCCTGGCAGTCACTAGAAGGGAAAGAGCAAGGTTGGAGCTCCTTAAAAGTCTCATTCCCAAATAACTGTCATTGTTTGACTTATCTGCTGGTTCTCTGGGAGACTCCATTCACAAAGCTGTCTATATTTGACCTGACTAGAGTGAGAGAGAAGGTACAGGCTTGTCAAAAACACAGGCAAGTGATTAACCTCTCCACTGCATGAGACAGTAGATAACGGCCAGGGTAAACAATAGGCTAAGCAAAATGCTTAAAGTCAGAGAATGAGATGTTCATGGGGGTCTGAAAAACTCCAACATATTCCTGAGAACCTAGAACACTATATGCATGTGCAAGGCTATGGCTATGCCTAGGAAAGACATGGGAAGGCCCTATGCTCTTAACTCAGGCTGCCTTTAAGGCTCTGCATGCCAGAAAGTGAAGACTAAGGCAAAGCTATCAAGTGCCCAACACACAAAGAGGCCTCCTTAGCAAAGACTGATTTTACTGATTTTAGATATTTAAGGAAATCTCTGTCTAATCATTAGCTGAAGTTAACCAGACTTCAGTAGCCACATATAACAAGTAACACAAACTTTTCTGAATTAGTTAAGAAAAGTCACTAAGCAAATAATAACAGCAAAAATAAAATAAAATTAAAAAAAAACAGAAACAAGCCCTGAAAAGTGGGGGGAATCCAAGTTCCAGAGTTGCTACATTACATAAAATGTCCAGTTTTTGACTAAAAATTACAAGATACTCAAGGAAACATGAAAGTGTGAGCTGTACATATGAAACAGAGCAGTGAACAGAAACTATTCCTGAGCTTTGGGCTTACTAAAGACTTTAAATCAGCTATTATAAATATATTCCAAGAACTAAAATGAACCATACCTAAATTAAAGGAGGCCAGATGCAATGGCATGCCTTCTTTAATCCTTACACTTTGGGAAACCCAGGCAGGAGGATCGCTTGAGGCCAAGAATCTGAGACCAGCCTTAACAATATATTAAGACTGTCTCAACAAAAAATAAAAATAAAAAGGCTGGCATGGTAGGTAGCGCATGCCTCTAGTTCCAGCTACCCCGGACGCTGAGGCAGGAGGATTGCTCGAGCTCAGGAGACTGATGCTGCAGCGAGCTAAGATTGTGCCCCTACCCTCCAGCCTGAGAAACGGAGTTGCTCTAGAAGAGAGAAAGAAAAAAAAGAAAGTACAAGAATGATGTTTGGCCAGATAGAGAATACCAACAAAGAGAAAGATATCATTAAAAAACAAAATAGAAATTCTGGAGCTAAAAAAAATATATAAGAACTAGGAGTGGGGGTGGGTCTCAGCAAAATAAGAATGGAAGGAAACAACAATCTGATGAAAAACATCTATGAAAAACTTAACATTTTGCCTAACAGTAAAATACTGAATGCCTTCCTTCTAAGATGAGCAACAAGAAATGCATGTCCATGTTCACCAATTCTATTCAGTATTCCACCAAAAGCTCTTGCCCAGCTGCTACAGTAAAACAAGAAAATGAAAGGAATAAAAATTTGAAATGGAAAAGTAAAACTCTGTTTATTTGCAGATGACATGCATATATAGAAAATCCTAAGAAATATACCAAAACAAAAGCCCTACTGGAAGCACTAAGTAAATGTTACAGGAGACAAAGCCAAGATATACAAATCAACTGTACGTCTATATAAAAGAATTGCAAAATAAAAATTTAAAGGCCGGGTGCGGTGGCTCATGTGTGTAATCCCAGCACTTTGAAAGGCTGAGGCGGGCAGATCACTTGAGGTCAGGAGTTTGAGACCAGCCTGGCCAACATGGTAAAACCCTGACCCTACTACAAATACAAAAAACTTAGCCAGACACAGTGGTGCACACCTGTAGTCCCAGCTATTTGGGAGGCTGAAGCTGGAGAATTGCTTGAACCTGGGAGGCGGATGGTGAGCCAAGATCTTGCCACTGCACTCCAGCTTGGGTGACAGAGTGAGACTCCATCTCAAAAAAAGAAAAAAACAAAAAACAAAAAACATTCCTAGCTACTCAGAAGGCTGAGGTGGGAGGATCACTTGAGCCCAGAAGTTGGAGGCTACAGTGAGCTATGACTGCACTACTGTAGAACAAGACCTTGCCTCAAAAATAATAATAATAATAATAATTTTAAAGGAATCAAATAGCCAAATATAAATCAAACAAAACACGTACAAATCTCTCAAGTGAAAACTTTAAAGCGCTGCTGAAAGATATAGATAGATATATAAGTTCATGGATTAGAAGATTTGAGATTAAGATTTCCATTTTTACCCCAAATTGATCTACAGATTTAATATAATCCCAACAAAAATCCCAGCAGATGGGTGGTTTGTGGGTTTTTTGGGCTAGGTTTTTTTTTTTTTTGGTCTTTTAAACCTTAAACTATAAGTTGAAGCATTCTCTGATGTTTGCAGGGGGGAACATCCTCTTAAAATGGGTCCTTGTGCTTGCCTTCTGGGGAGGAGTACTGAGCAGGTAAATTATAAAGCATTTACGCATATGTTATATGCCAACTGCACCCACCTCTTCCCCATAATCTTTGCCTCTTGGGTAGTTTGTGTTACTTTCCCCTTGCTTTGCTACATTTATGTAGTTAAGTTGGTTTTACTTAAATGATTCATGTTTAGGGGGTAAAAAGAAAAATCTCCCTTAAAACATGTTTCAACTCCTCCTGCAAATAAAACAAATGAAGGGGAGGAGGGGAGGGGAGGGGAGAAAAATAAATCCCAGTAGAATTTTTTTTCTGTAAGTAGAATGACAAACAGATTGTTTCTGCCTTTGCTGCTGCCAGGTGCCGATGAAAAAGCCTGTGGCAAAGTTCAGGGAAGAAAGGGGGGGCAAAAAAAAAAAAAGACAGGATGACTGGACCTACCCTGTAGAAGATGCTGCTAATTGTGAGCAGTTTCTCTAAGACAGAATTAAAATGAATGGAACTGCTGGGAATATTGTGGGAAAGGTAGTAACCATCGAAAGGAGCAAGAACACAAGCACTGTAACTTCTGACGTGCTTTTTTCCAAAAGGTATTTGAAATAGCTCACCACCCAAAAAATATCTGAAGAATAAGCTATGTAATTGGTTGTGCATAGCTGCTAACAGCAAAGAGAATTTTTAACTGTGTTACTTCCAAATTAACCAGGACAAAGAAGAAAAGGAAGATGAGGGTTAAAACTTATTTATCTGGAATGTTTTGTATGAGTTCTTCAATAAAACTTGGGAACCAAAAAAAAAAATGGGGGAGATAAAAATTGATAAGCTGATTATATAACTTACATGAAAATATAAAAGACATCAAATAGTCAAAACAATCTTGAAAAACAAAAACACTGAAGACTTATACTACATAATTTCAGGACTTACAATGAAGCTATAGTAATGAAGACAAAAGCATGAACAAGTAAATCAGTGGAACAGCACGGAGAGTGTGCTGAAACAGACCCACATATACTGTCAAATGAATTCTAACAAACGAACTAAAGCAATCAAATGAGTAAAAGACTTTTCAACTGATTTTCTCTTTCTTTCTTTTTTTTTTTTTTTTTTTTTAAAGAGATGGGGTTTCACCTGTTGGTCAGGCTGGTCTTGAACTCCTGACCTCAGGTGATCCACCCACCTCAGCCTTCCAAAGTGCTGGGATTATAGGCTTGAGCCACCGCACCCGGCCTGATGTTATTTTTCAACTAGAAATTTAAATAGAGATGAATGTTAATCCCGATCTTATACTATACACAAAAACTAATTTGAGACTACTCACAGGCCTGAATATAAAAACCAAAACTATAAAGCTTTCAGAAAGAAACACAGGTGAATATATCTCACATCCTGGGAGGAGGCAAAGATTTCTTAGGAAAATAAAACTAATCATAGGAGAAAAAAGTGTGAATATATATTTAGACTACATAAAAATTTGAAACTTCTGCTGATCAAAACACCAATAAGAAAATTAACAAACAAAAAACAAAATATTTGTAACATATATATCTAACAGAGAAATTTCAACCATAATAAAGACCTATAACACAATATCAAAAAGACCCAGTAGAAACATATAATCAGATTTAAATAGTCACTTCCTAGGTGTACAAATGGCCAATAAGCACATGAAAAGTGCCCAACATTGTTTGTTGTCAGAGAAATGTAAAATACAGTCACAATAAGATATTATTACACACTAAGTATGACTAAAATGACCAAGACTGACAACAGCAAATGGAGCAATCACAAGTCTTGTACATCGCTAGTGGCAGCGTAAAATTGTAGAACTCTGGAAAAGTATAAAATATACATAAACCTAGTAATTCCACTCCCAGGTAATTGTACAAGAAAAATAAAAACATATGTCCACAAAGAACTCATTACAAAAATGTCCAGCTTTATTCGTGACTGCTGAAGACAACTTAGGTTTTCATCAACAGGAGAATGGATAAACAAACTGGTATTACTCAGCAATAAAAAAGAAGAAACTACTGATTACATAAAACCCTGGATAAATTCCCTAAAACCATTATGCTGAGTTGAAGAAGACAGACACAAAAGAGTACACCATGTTTGATTCCATTTACATGAGGTTCTGGAAAAGCCAAGACAAATCTACAACAACAGGAAGTAGAAGAGTGGTTGCTTCAGGCCTGGGAAGGAACATGAGAACACTTTTGAAGTGATGGAAGGTCTTCAATAACTTGACAGGCATGTGACCACTGATGTACATGTTAGTCAAAACTGATAGAACTGTTAAGACCAGATTGTATCCCAATTTTCAAAAACGTAATGATCCAGAAAAAATATTTAGTGGCCAAAGTCAGAATAAACTATAATACTAACCACCTACAATTTAATATTTAGATCCTTTACCATAGATTAGTGAACAAATATTCCACTGTTTAAAACTAAGTTTAAAACTTGTAAGTTTAGAATGATGTAAATTAAGCCAGGTGGTATGCCAAGTGCCAAATGTAATTAAATGAGTGTTATGCCATGGCCACCCAATCTGGGTACACAACCCACTGAAAACTCTTGTGGCAAGAGTATAGCGACTGCTGCTATACTTGAAGCTCTGTATTCAGACAGATTATTATTTACTAGTACTCTGACAGATCAGTGCGAGGAGGAGGAGGAGGAAAAAGTTTTACCAAAGCCACATTCGACAAGAAATCTACTGCAAAGAGAAGCCATTTCACCTGTGAGATGGAGCCTCCCATTATAAATGATGGTTTTTCTGAAGCCACTGTGGTTTTGGATGATGGGATGAGAGGGGGCGGCGGCCTGGTTGGTCGAGTTGTCGGAAGCCGAACACCTTCAGGGAGATTAGTTATCACTTGATGTGGAGCAGGCTGAAGGACTTTTAAAAGGAAAGAAAAATGATTTTAAAATAGTCCATTTCCTAGTTTACAACATGTTACCTATCTCAGTCAATCCTGAATTTTTAAATCACAAACTAAAAATGCAAGATGAAACCAACAATGAACAGTTCTCTTTAAATTTCTCATTCACTTAAGCCTGTATACATATTTAAGTCATAAATACTATTTGTGGGGTTGAAATAGTCAACTCCTTTTCAAACCAGAGCTTTCAAGCTGATGCTCATTTCAAACTATTTCTACTTAGCATGGCAAAAATCAGTCTTCAAAAATGTTTACCTCTTGCCATCACTCTTAGGGTACTTCTTAAGAACAGCTGATAACACCACTTCATAGAATACACAGACATGACTGACAACCAGTTATACATCCTTTTTGCATCTTGCATATTTTGAGAAACATTTACTGATTCTGGCTCTCACAGAACACTTGAATTTTAAGGATGGGGAGATCTAGACTTTTACAAATTCATGCACTCTTCTTAAAGGAAGAGCCAGTCAATGTCACAGTATAAATGTGTGAACACAAATTTCCCAGTGGCCCAGTGAACTCAACTAAATACAACCGATGATGGAATGCAAAGAATCAAAGTTATTTTGAAACAGCAAGGACATGTCCTGGAAAAGCAGTTCATTCGTGAGATTAAACCACCCACAGGGGACATCTGTGGGTGGATGGCCAGCAGCCACTGCACAGAGGAGTGATATTTACCTGGCGGGACACTATAGCAGGCTGCACTCATATCAGGCTGTGGAGCGGCTTTACTGACTTCTCTTGGAGAAAGCCTACACGGTGAGGCTGACCTTGCTGCAGTATTGTGCATCTGTGCTTCCTGTTCTAGAGCACGTTTGACCTCAGCATAAGGCATATAGGCGACTGATTTTCCTATGAAAGTTAAAGTTATCAAAATAAGGGAAGAACCCCAAATTAAAATAGTAAGTGTGAAAGGATCAAGCCCACATCATCCAGGGGCAGATCCGACTATATACTAATATTAAAGTCTAAAATTCCTGGGGGCAAAATCCACCCACAGAGAAATTAAGAAATCCTGTAAATCTAAATCTTCTGTGTATCCTCAAAAATTCATTTACTAGTTTTCCCTTTAAAAGAACAAGAACTTCTCTCTCCTCTTAAGGAGAATCAAGTGTTTTCACATGCAAAAAAAAAAAAAAAAAATCACAACAGGCAAACATCAGATTATCAAGCAATTCTGTTCATTCAAATCTGGCTTGACTGGAGGTTATTAGCTTTGCAAGGATTTCAACTCATAATTAGCCTGCTGAAGCTCACTGCTTGATAATATTCACAGAAACAAATTTAATTAAGAAACAGAAGAAGCCTTTCAAAAAATGCAGATCAAACAAATCCAAAAATCCTACTTAAGCTTATAAAACCATGAATATAACTACAATAATACTAATGAAAATTACTTATCATGTAAGTTATCTCCACATAAAGCATAAAGAAACTTTAAACATTTAAACGGCATGTCAGAAATGCAGTTGTATTAAGACTTTAAAATACAATTTCTTTTTAAAATGAAATTAACATCTTTAATTTTTGAAAATCAAAAAAGCACAAAGTAAAACTCATTTGTAACCCTGACCACTTAGATTTGTAGCATTTTAATGTCTGTGAGAACAAATTCCCACTCATTTTATTATTTTCATTACCTAGTTGTATCCATTTATCTTTCCATGTAAATCTAAATTTAAAATCATTTTGAGTACTTCCTCCCAAAACAAAGAATCACTGAAATTTTCATTAGACTTTTATTAAATTTATGAATAAATACAGGAGACTTGACATTTTATAATAATGAGTTTTCTAGTTGAGAAATCTTGTTTTTGTCAGATAGGTCCATACACTGCTTGTTAAAAATTCTTCCTAGATATGTCATAATGGTAAGAAAACCAACTTTTTCAAAGATATGGGTTTATATAAATAAACCTGATTACTGCAGACATACAGGAAAGATGCAGACTTCTGTGTAAATAATTTTTTCTGAGAAACCAACTGAATTTTCCTTTTAGTTCTTATAACTTTTCAATTGATCTTTTAGGCTTTCTAGGTCAATAATCTTACCTTGTAAATAATTTGTCTTTTCCCTTAAAATACCTAAACCTCTGATTTCCTTACTACACTATGTTTAGTAATCATTTACTAAGGTCCTTTTAAAAATCAAAAACAATTACAGAAATATCAACTGATATTCAAGTGTTAGGCAGTGTGTGTTACATAAATTATCTATTTAGCCCTCAAGACCAATGTGATTATTAACACCATTTTACAGATGAGGAAACTGAGGCTCAGCAAAATCACATCTCATTGCCCAATAAAGGTCTACCAGGGATTTTTTAAAAAGCATTATAATTCTGGACCCTTAGCTCTAAACCACAGTGCAATAGTGTCCCATGAAAGGACTGGGTGTCAAATTTCAGATGTCTCTGAGGTATCCATCAAGATGATGGTACTTTTTCCTTCTTTGACATATTAATATAATGAATTAGAGTAAGTATCCTAATACTGAGTAAACAGATTTATGAAACAACCCACGAACCCCCAAAGAAAATCACCACTTCCTTCCTAGAGAATTTAATATGACAATGTATTAAAAATTCAATGTCTGATTATGTTACCATTTCCAGTAAGTTTATAACTATGTCAAAAAAAAAAAAATCCGCTAGTCGCAGTAGTGGTTTTTTCTTTTTTTAATGATGGAAATTTAGATGGTTCTAAACACAGCTATTTAAATCACCACGAATCCAGAGCAGGAAAAGAAAAACAGCAACAGCAACAAAATAAACATACAACAAACTATGGTCAGTCTCACAGAAGCATTAACTCTTATTTTAATTGAATAATTTTGTTAAATTTGCATTAGAAGTTCAATTCTAACTCTATCTCTTTTGCTTAAGTTTGAGTTCCTTCACTGCAGAAAAGAGGCTTAGAAGTTATCGGTAAAGCAGAGGTCAACTCATGTAAATGTTACTGGTAAGTGAAAACAATTCTCTAAGGTCGTCTTCAACCTTTTCTACAGATGGGAAAAGCTTTAAGCAACTTAAAACAGGGATACCTACAGTAATTATTTATACGATTCACATTAAGAGAATATAAATACAACCAAATAGTTGGACAACAAGTGCTGCCTGTTACTTTCTAAATGAGACCATGAAGGAAAAAGTAAAAAACATAGCCCTAATTCAGGTGAACTGTACCAATATTTGGTGATATTTTATACATAAATCCATACTCTCACTATTCTTCATGTTCTATAAACTGTTCTATGAGGTTAAATGTAAACTATTTGTGTCAAACATCCTAGACACAAGCATCTTAACTGCAAACATTTAAATGTTATTTGAAAGATTATCCTATACACTGAACTACAGGACAGACTCAAGGAGAGACTTCCGGTACTTGTTAAACAAATTACTGGATGAATATATACAAGGGAGTTTAGCTAAAACAGAACAACCTTTGGAAAAAACGTAACCAACTGTCCCTACTTTGTAGAGGATCACCTTCAGTCAAACTATAAAACTCTTAATGTCATACTAATGAAAAGTATAATTACAATTTGGTTTTAAGATGACTGAATTATGATTAAAAATTAGGATACCAGTGAGTTCTAAACCATGTGCATTAATGTGACTAACAGAGAAACATAATTCAGTTTGGAGTCTCAGAATTTTGGGCTCTAGCCCTGGTTCAGTTTCTTTCGTTCCCAAATACAACTTATTTTATAAAGCAGACCAAGAAAAGATATTGAGGCTCTAAAATTATAATATGATATCCATATTAAAAGGACCAAGATATCACTAACAGTAATGTTATACTTTGGCATAAGTTCAACAAATGATACCATTTGAATGTCATTTTTCTAACTTTTACTACTTCTTCACAAAATCTATCCTAAATCATTAATGTAAGGAATACATCCAAACACTTTTTAAATTATCCTCAAAAGTATCATTTTCCACTGATGGATTTACTCATAATTGGAATGTTCAAAAGACAAACACCTGCGATAAGTCCATTAATACCCTGCAGTGATATATGATAAAGATATCTCCATTATGTCATTCATTTATAATTCATTCCTTTAAGGTGTAATTACCGAGTACCTGCTGTGTCAATTACAGAACTAGGGATTAAGAATTCCCTAGATGCAACAGACTAAAAGCCTAAAAAGTATCAATATTTCTACCTTCATTCAAGGAAATATTCATTTAGCACTTATTATATTCCCTGCTAGATATTATCATTCTGGTTCACATTTTTCCTAACACAAGATTTATGTTTAAAAGATTAACACGTTTAAAACTATAACATAAGAGTTTCAGTGTGTTATGCAACTAATAACTCATTATTGGTGTAATCTGGGCAGAGAGTCAGCAGGATCAGTTAAGTACCACAGTTCCTATTTTATATTAAATAGCCCTTGGAATGCATGGCATTGTAAAGCTAATAGCTCTTATTTAGCAACATAAAGTACTACAAAGAATCTTCTCAATCATTCAGACTATTTCAGTCTTCTTATATTCTAAGCATACTGTAGCATATAAGTAGACTATTAACTCAATCTTAACCAGAAACATGTGCCAATTCTTCTAAACACGTTAGAAGAATGTATTAAAACTTAAAAACACTCCTTTCTTCTTTTTTTTAAAGAAAGTAAAAGAAACTAAAACAGCAATGCACCAACTCAAATCTATCGCTTGAAATAAAAACAGTGACATAACAATGAAAACAGGTACCTCCATAGTAGCTACTAATTCTGTGTATGTGCAATACTAATACATTAATTAGTATGTAATAACATACTACATTATATATAAAACAGTGCAGAGCCATGTGTTATATAACAATACCAAATGCTCCTTAACTTTACAACCCCAGCAAGGTAGATGTGTACTATTATTTTCATTTTACAGATGACAAAACTAAAGCTATGAAAGGTTAAGTGACTTGCCTGTGGCCACACAGCTGGCAAATGCCAAGGTGAAGGCTGAGCCAGCGTCTGATTGGGAATATCCACTACACAAAGTTGTGTCTCTCATCTACCAGAGAATGTGAATATTACAGTGTAATATTCGAAGGTGATTTGCTTCAAGGACGGGACAACAATTCTCACTTACTTTGAAAATTCAGATGAATGGAACATAAAGCATGACTTTATTTATAATGACTTCCAGCATAAAGATGAATATCAGAAAATTCACATTAACTAGAATGCTACTAAAAATATTACTGGCATCCTTTAGTAGTTAATAATACTAACATTTTTTTCATAGCTTAACTGAGGTCAATTTAAGGAACTGTGTCTCTTAGGGACAAATACAACAATCAACTGGGAAGCTGATAACTTACAAAGCACAATGGACACTACTTTTAGGTTTAGCTTTGTTTCCCTTCATAAAACTTATCTGTGGTAATAGCTCTCTTTACCTACCTTCCCACTCTCTGTTTGGGCTCTTGGATGTGCCACATGGACTGGTAGAACTTCTGCATTCCAAATCTATCTGTTCTTGCCTCTGCCGCTGCTCCTCCAGGAGTGCTGACTCATGCATTGCTTTAATGTGTCGCTGGTAGAGAGCATAGCCACTCACTGGGGTTCCAATTGGTATGTTACATGGGGTGCAGGATACCTACAGGAAGAAAATAAATCTGAATATGCCAACAACCAATGTTGTAATGACTGCCATCTGTTACAAGTAATGCTTATTTCTGTCATATTACTGGTTGAATTAATTTTATCAATTTTTAATCCAAGTAATCTTCAAGAATAATGCTTAAGGCCGGGAGCAATGGCTCACACCTGTAATCCCAGTGCTTTGGAAGGCTGAGGCGGACAGATCACCTGAGGTCGGGAGTTCAAGACCAGCCTAACCAACATGGTGAAACCCTGCCTCTACCAAAAATACAAAAATTTAGCTGGTTGCGGTGGTGCATGCCTGAAGTCCCAGCTACTCGGGAGGCTGACACAGGAGAATAGCTTGAGCCCAAGAGGCAGAGGCTGCAGTGGGCCGAGATCGTACCATTGCACTCCAGCCTGGGCAACACAGTGAGACCTAGTTTTCTTTCAGAACGGATCACAATATAAATCACATAAGCTGTAATAAGAGAAATCAAAAATCAGAAATTAAAACACATCTGTCTGATTCTAATTTATCGCAGCCAAGTCCCTTGTGGCTTGGCCCTAGGTCCCAGCCCTCATCTCTCTTTCACCAGGGATCACATCCATTTATGTATTTTTTCTTTTTCTTGAGACACAATTTCACTGTTGCCCAGGCTGCAGTGCAGTGGTGCGATCTTGGCTCACTACAACCTCCACCTCCCAGGTTTAAGCAATTCTCCTGCCTCGGGCTCCCAAGTAGTTGAGATTATGGGTATGGAACACCATACCCAGATAATTTTTCTATTTTTTTTAGTAGAGAAGGGTTTTCGCCATGTTGGCCAGGTTGGTCTCAAACTCCTGGCCTCAAGTGATCCGCTCGTCTCAGCCTCCCAAAGTGCTGGGATTACAGGTGTGAGCCACTGTGCCCAGCAGATAACATCCATTTATGTTGATTTAAACGCCATCCATTTGTTAATGATTCACAAATTTTCTGTTTCCTCAGGACACCTTCTCCAAGTTCCACACTCATATAAAATGTCCTGCCTAACAACTTCACTTGGGATGTCTCAAGGAAGCTCAGAACTTACAATAAGAAGGGAACTTCCCATTTTCTAAATTCCATTTTTCTTCTTCAGTTGCTCTACATTTTAGATATGGAACCTTAGATGGTTTAGCCAGAAACCTGGCAGCCATCCCTGACTAATCAATCTCCTCCTCTCTCACAACCAATTCATTCACATAGCTATTCTCTTAGGACAGAAATGCACTGTTCTTAAGGTAGGTCATCCATAACCATCCAATAAAACATAGTGATTCCCTCCCCGTCTTCCTTCTCATTGCAGCCTGTTCATTGCTTTCACAGTACACAGCATTTACCACAGTTTGAAATGGTCACTTTTCTGTCTCTCTGACTTTATGAAGAAAAGAACCCAAGATGTTTTATCCAATACTTAAAAAATAGCCCAGAAATCTTGAGTTAATTTTTGTTTTTTTAATTATTTAAAAAAAAAAAGCCCAAAACACAGTCCATGATTAAATACTTCACGAATAACAAATATCACTAGTATGCCCTAGAGATCTGACTTTTTTTTAGAATCTGGTAACTTAAGATTTCCATAGTTTTTCCCCAGCATAAGTAGTATTATTCACTGATCCTAAAACCCCTAACTTTCTTGCCTTTGTGCTTTGTCTTACACATAAATATGGTTTCTTCTCCTTTTGCTATAAAGCCAAATGAGCTGTTTTGATCCAATAAAAATATTATTGCTTATGCAGGGTCTTCATTAAGCACGTGCCAGAATTTCTTTCTTTTTTAAGGCTGATTAAGAAGATATTCCCTCTTCTCCAAAACTTCCATAGTATTTTTAGCCTAATAGAGCATCACATTTTAATTCATTTTAACCTTTACGGTAATTTTTTTATGCTTTTGTTTTGTTTTGTTTTGTTTTGAGACAGTGTCTCGATTTTTTACCCAGGCTAGAGTGCACCGGCACCATCGCACCTCACCACAACCTCAAACTCTCAAGCTCAAGCAATCCTCCCACGTCAACCTCCCAACCACAGGTGCATGTCACCATGCTGAGCTAGCGTGTGTGTGTGTGTGTGTGTGTGTGTGTGTGTGTGTGTGTGTGTGTGTGTAGAAACAGGGTTTTACCATGTTACCAAAGCTGGTCTTGGAACTCCTGCACTCAAGCAATCCACCCGCCTCGGCCTCCCAATAGTGCTGGGATTACAGGCGTGAGCCACCATGCCCAGCCTCTTTGCTTTATTATGCATACCAGTCCCTAAGTTTAGTTTTTTAAAATCAGAGGAGATATATATATATATATTCTCCACAATATGAAGAACATTGTCTTAAACTAATCACTCAGTAAGTGTTCATTTGAATGAATCAATGAACAAATGTTTAATGATCCTTTTGTAATAGGTACATAATTAACTACTTTTTACCAATTATTATTTAAGACAGAAAACACATTTTTGAATAAAGAGCTTTAAATATATGAATAAAGAGGACATAACTAAAGAAAAGAACAATACCCAAGATTGGAATTTAGTATCAAAAATGAGTCAAATTTATACACATTGTTAAGGTAAAATATAAATAAAACAGACCTGAAATCTGTAGATTAAGGAAAAATATAAAAATAAACTACACTTAAAATTGTATACTAGAGCTAACCATAATCTCTATTCATTCCAAATTTTCAAAACCTAATTATATGCTTAATGCTACTACTGTTTTAGGGCTCCTTATTCTATGGTTACAAATAAAAACAGGACTTACTAATATTTATGGCTAGAGCATTATAATTTTTTTTTCTTAACTGGAAATGACCATTTCAATCAATCATCACAAGTCATTTGAAAAATCAATGCACTGAGGATATAAACTTTGGTTATCTGTAAGAGTTTAAAGTTAGACTCAGCATCTTCCTACCCTTCTCTCCCATATGTCTTAGCACTCCCTAACCCAAGCCCAGCAACGGAGGATGTAAGAAAAACCAAGGTACTAAAATCAAGGACTGACTATAGAGGTACTAGTCACAATAGTCCAGAGGTGGAAGCAACCCAAATGTCCATGAATGGATGAATGAATAAAATATGACATACGGATACAACGGAGTATTATTCAGCCTTTAAAAAGAAAGAAATTCGGGCACGTGCTAAATATACTTAGAGGACATTATACTGAGTGAAATGAGCCTATCACAAAATGACCAATACTATATAATTTCATTTATATAACATAGTGTGATACAATAAAAATTATTTGGTCTCTCTTCCAAAGACTTTTCTTTGTTTCAAATCTTTAGAATTTTCAGAGCAGTAAGAGTGTCTTTTGTATGCTAACAAGATGACTCCTGGCTGGGGGCATCTAGATGGCCTCAGGATAAGGGCTGGGAGCCCAAAAGACCACAAGGCATGAGGCTGGAACTTCTTTGGGGCTTGTGGTAGGATGTCTCTCAATATTTTGCCCAGGCTAGACTTGAACTTGCAATCCTCTTGCCTCAGGCTCCCAAATAGCTGGGAATACAGGGTTGGGACTACAGGTGGGCATCACCATGCACAGCAAGGGCTGGAACTTTCAGCTACACCTAGCTCACCCCACCTCCAACCCTCCAGGGAGAGGAGAGGGGCTAAAGGTTCATGTACCCATCACCAATGGCCAATGATTTAGTCAATTATGCCTATGTGATGAGGCCTTCACAAAAACCCCAAACAATGGGGTTTAAAGAGTTTCCAGGTTGGTGAACACGTGGAGATGCTGAGAGGGTGGCAGGCCTAGAGAGGGCACAGAAGCTCCACACTCCTTCTGCACACCTTCCCCAATGCATCTCTTTCATTTGGCTGTTCCTGAGTTATATCCTTTATAATGAACAAGCAATTATAAGTAAAGTACTTTCCTAAGTTTCTGAGGCATTCTAGCAGATTATGGAACCTGAAGGGGAGAGTCAGAGGAATCTCCAATTTGGAGCCTAGTCAGAAGTGTGAGTAACCTGGATAGAAGTGGCATCAGAAATGGGGATAGCCTTGTGGCACTGAGTCCTTACACTAGAGGTATTAGACAATTGTGCAGGGTAGTCAGTGTCCAAATTGAACTAAACTGTAGGAACCTAGCTGATGTCCACAGAGGTGGAGAATTCATTAGTGTGAGGAAAAAACCCATACATTTGGTATAGTAAGTGTTGTGGTAAAAAACAGTTCCCTGGTATCTAAACTATGTGCTAAATTCACAGAACCAGAAAGCAGAATAGTGCTTACCAGTGGCTAGCAGAAGGAAGAGAGGAGTTGTTTAATTAATTTCACATTTGAAAGATGAAAAAGTCCTGGGGATCATTTTCTCAGCAGTGTTAATATACTTAACAAATTGAACACTAGTGAACTGTATACTTAGAATTGGTTATGATGATTAATTTCATGTTATGTTCTGTATCCCAATTTTTTTTCATCAAGAACCAATTAAAGAAGCAAAGAGACCTCTATAAAGGTCTCTGTTTTTCAACTTTAGTTTTCTTCTTCACAATAAAAACTTACCATTGGTGGGATAACAGCAGCTCGATGCTGAAGCTGTGGCAGGTCCAGTGGATTTGGTTTTAACGGAGATGAGACTAGTATAGATCCAGCGGGATTTAACAGTGAAGGCTTTGGGTCCATAGGAAACATTCTGCAATTGTCAATTTAAAAAAAGTTAAATGAATACATTTTTATTTAAGACTCAAACATACAATCACCATAATTCTTATAAGTTAGTATGTACATACACATGCACGCATGGACACACATATATTAACCCGTATAAAATATTTGGACAGTTAAGGAAAAAGGAATCTATAAAGCTGATTTTCCAGATAAAGAAACTGAATTGTACTCACGTCACCAGAACACGTACTAAAATGAAATGATAAAAGATTACCATAACCCCTGCACAAGAAAAACATGCAAATTTGCAAAGCATTTTATATTAAAAAGAAAAGAAAAAAAAACGAATACTGACTTACAGGTTGAAATTTATCTGAATCATCTATATCTAACCAATAAAACAATCTGAACAAAGTCCATTTAAAACTGTTCAGTCCTAATTTACCACAAACCTCCTAAGATGGGTTAAAGACTAGTTACCTGTTAGAGGATGTTTTATTGGAAATCACAGAATATGTTTTTTTTTAATATTTGAATAAACTGCAACAATTTCTAAATTGAAAATTTCATCCAAAATTCCAGACTCTGGCTTCTCATAAAAAAATGGAAAGAACCAACAACATGGGATCAGCACTCACTCACAGCAGCGACCTGCCGTGCACCTAGCAGTAGCTGCCCCACTCACATGAGCACGCTCTCCTCTGTTCACCATAGTCCCTGCCATGTCACATTCCACTGTGAGATGTTATTTCAACCATTTGGGAGCAGTGTAGACTTTATAGGGTGTCAGTCAAAAAACATCATATTTTTCCACAGAATTTTTCAATTTCAAGACTACTGTTACGTTCATCTCTTAGGATGTTTAACATTTAAAATTACTGCCATCCTAATTTTTCCTTCATGTATAGTTACCAAAACCAACAGTGCAAAACAGATAATCCTTATTTTAGATGAGATGTTTCATTAAAGAATGCTTAAGGCCGAGCGTGGTGGCTCACGCCTGTAATCCAAGCACTTTGGAGGCCAAGGTGGGTGGATCACCTGAGGTCGGGAGTTCTAGACCGGCCTGACCAACATGGTGAAACCCCGTCTTTTAAAAAAAATAAAAATAAAAATAAAAATTAAAAAAAAAAAATGTTTAAAAAAGGACTACACAGCTTGAATCAATTTGTGTTTACTGCAGTTAAAGACTGACATCATTAAAATAAAATCTAGATTACTCTGAACTCAAGGAAAAAGACAGTCAAATTTTCTGGTAAACCAATAGTAAAGCAGAATGCCTACTTTATTTCGATTCATGTTGATGAAAATTCTAGCATCTACTATATAAAACACGCTGAGAAATCAGGCACTATAGTGCTCATTATTATTATTCTAGTAACAAATCTCATTATGGAGTATATAAGATATAAAATATATTGGATATTAACTGAAAATACAGACACCAAGTCAAATTCTGAAAGCTAAACTTTGAAGATAATTCATCTATCTGTTGAATAGCTTGTCTCCTTTTTCTTATTAAAAAGAAAAAAAGGGCAGGGTTTAATTGGGTTCGGATTAAGTGATGTTTCAGTCTAAGTCACTTCTAGAATTTGCACCAATTTAACATTCTACTAAAATTATAGGTGATTCAATTTATTTTAAGGAAAAGGAAACACCAGTAAATAAAACATATTAAATAAAGAGGTAATTATACCTGTAAAATATATCTTTTTACTGTGATTTTTACAAAAACCATAGATACGATGCTTTTTTTTGTACAATTAATTAACCTTTAATGACTACAAATACTTGTAAATTGCCGGACACAGTGGCTCACACTTGTAATCCCAGCACTTTGGGAGGCTGAGGTGGGTGGATCACCGGAGGTCAAGAGTTTGAGACCAACCTGGCCAACATGGCGAAACCCCATCTCTATGAAAAATACAAAAGTTGGCCACGCACGGTGGCATGTGCCCCCCAGCTACTTGGAAGGCTGACACAGAGGAATCACTTGAACTCAGGAGGCAGAGGCTGCAGTGGGCCAAGACTGCACCACTGCACTCCAGCCTGGGCAACAGAACAAGGCTCCATCTCAAACAAAACAAAACAAAACAAAACAAATTTGTAAATTAATCTGCATTATACCTGATACTTTAAATTACAAAAAAGAACAATCTAAAATTTTAACTGATACAAAAAAGTGGTCATAATTATCATTAAAATTATGCTTTCTAAAAATTTTCAGAACATTGAACGTGTTTTTTTCAGTATTTTCTTCTATCTAACAAGTAGGGGCTAACACAGGCCTTGTTTTGAGGCTGCATTGTCTTACAGCAACAGGAGCTCCTTAATGGCTCTAGCTTCCACCTTCATCACCACATCCCACTGCTGCCTCCTTAGGCACAACAGTTATCTGTGGTTTATTCACAACTTTATTCGTTGAAATTCCCTTTTTTGCTATCATACAGAATACATATAACAAGACAGATGTAGGAAAAATGTATAATCTGCTTCATTAAAATGATTACATAATTGTTTCTGGTTAAACAGAATAGTATCAGCCCAATATTAACTTTTTTTTTGGCCAATCTCTCTCAAACACTGTTCAGACAGCCCAATATTAAAATCGTAGAGACTACCTGTAACTTGCCAATATTTACATAGGAGCCATGTCTACAGCCAGTACCACCCTGTGATTTAGTCAGCAACCAGCCGAGTAAGCACAGGGTAGGACTCAGGGAATGAGCCTCACCTCTGCCTCTCTGGCTCTCCATCCACATCCTCATCAGCACTGCATGTGGCACTGGAATCATTGTCCGACTGGGGCTCGGGCCTTTGGGCATTTATTTGCTGAGCTACCACCAGATCTTCCTCTCTAGGTTCCACCTTCTCACTGGCTCTATCCAAGTCTCCTTCTTTGGTATTATCACCTTCAACTTTAGATGCATGGTTTTCTGGCACCCTGATTTCAACATCCACAGAATCGGCTTTGGTAGCAGGTGGGGGATCATGAACAGAACCCCCTTCGGCACTGTGCTCCTGCTGCTCTACGTCCACCTGCTCTGCTGTCTCAGCACTGATGCTGTCATTCACCTGGGTCTCCACACTTCCATCTTCAGCTGGTTTTGTACTTCGAACTGCTGAGGAAGGAGATGTACTGGGTGCAGTTTCTGTAGTGGGCTCAAGCTCAGCCGCAGGTTCTGTGTTTCCTCGAGAAGTAGCATTTTCAGGACTGTCCTCACTGGGCTTCACAGCTTCAACTGGTGAAGGAGAAGGAGCACTTTCTGTATCAGAACTATTTTCTGCACCTTAAAGATAATGATACAGCATAAAAATCTGATAATGAACATGTTTCAGGTGGTGATAGAAACCATGCTTGAAAGTAGTTGTTTAGGATGAATTCTACTCCTTTGATGACCTCAGTGGAGTATTTACAGGAATTGAGAAGGCTAAAGTTTCCTACAGAATATAGAAGTGAAAGATCAAATTGTCTTGACCTTCTGAAACTAAAAGCATAAAGGCTTTTAATGTCTGAAAATAATTTATATGAAATTGAAAAACAAAGAAAGAAACCTAAAGAAAAAAATTTCCATAAATCATGACATTCTGGTGTATTTCTAGAAGCCTCTTCATGTGAATTTCCTTTTACCCATCTGAACTGACACTCTAGAACAGCTCTATCCAATAGGCATATAATGTAATCACATCTGTAATTTTAATTTTTCTGATGACCACATTTAAAAAGCATGAAATGGTTCAAATTAATTTATACTATGTATATATGTATGTATGTATGTATTTTTTTAATTTTATTTTTTGGAGATGAGCTTTTGCTCTTGTCACCCAGGCTAGAGTGCAATGGTACAATCTAGCTCACTGCAACCTCTGCCTCCCAGGTTCAAGCAATTCTCTTCCCTCAGCCTCCTGAGTAGCTGGGATTACAGGCATGTGCCACCATGCCCAGCTAATTTTGTAGAATTTATTTAATTAATCCAATATGTGCAAAACATCATTTTAACATGTAATCAATATCAAAAAAATTCATAAAAAGATTATTTTTCCTTTTTTTGGTACTAAGTCTTCAAAACCTGGTACGTATTTTACATATTCCGCATATCTAATTTTTTTTTTTTTTTTTTGGAGACAGAGTCTCGCTCTGTCACCAGGCTGGATTGCAATGGTGCTGTCTTGGCTCACTGCAGCTTGTGTGTCCTGGGTTCAAGCGATTCTTGTGCCTCAGCCTCCTGAGTAGCTGGGGTTATAGGCACCTGGCACCATTCCCAGCTAATTTTTGTATTTTTTAGTAGAGACAGGGTTTCGCCATGCTGCCCAGGCTGTTCTTAAATTCCTGACCTCCGGTAATCCGCCCATCTCGGCCTCCCAAAGTGCTGGGATTACAGGCATGAGCCACTGCACCCGGCCTGCATATCTAAACTTAAACTAGCCAAATTTCAAGTGCTCAATAGCCACAAGTGTCTAGCAGCTACTACACTGGACAGAGGCTCTAGAATAGTATTTCACAGATTTTTAATTTAATGTTGCAACACAGATCTTTCCCCATATCGTTTGTATTATTCTATAAATAGACTTTCAGTGCTTTTGACATCTTTACCTAGATATATCAAAGGCATCACAAATTCAGTATGTCCTGCACTAGAGCTGTAATAACCACTCCCAAGTCAGATTCTTTTCTAGTGTTTACAATCCAATTAAACAAACCAGAGACCAAAAAGTCATCTTTTAAACCCTGCTCTCATTTACCCCATATCCTGCCTTGACAAGGCTCACTGATTTTCTCTCTCAAAAATTATCTTGAATTCATCCAATCCTATTCAACTTCACAGCTAGCACTCTAGTCCAAAACCAACTCTCTTCATTCGACTTCAGAACATTCTCTACAACAAAGCCAGAGTTATCTTAAAGCCAAATTTTACCATAATAACTCACTCTCCCACTCTGTCTCGCATGAATTTTCAATGGACCCCCATTACTGTTAGGATAAAGTTCCAAAATTGCTGGTAAGGCCTGCAAGGCCTTGCCCAGTGGGCCCCCACCAGCCTCTCTAGCTTGCACACAGATCTCTGATTTCAAGTCACATTGGCCTTTAGTTTTTTCAATGCTTCATGCATCTTCTACAACAGAGACTTTGTACATGCCATTCACCCTTACTGAAAGGTTCTTTCCTTAGGTGATTAGCTCAAACATCACATGCTTAAAAAGCCTTCTATGGGCTGGGTGCAGTGGCTCAAGTCTGTAATTCCAGGACTTTGGGAGGCTGAGGTGGTTGGATTACCTGAGGTGAGGAGTTCGAGAACAGCCGACAAACATAGTGAAACCCTGTCTCAACTAAAAATACAAAATTAGCCAGGTGTGGCATACCTGTGTTCCCAGCTACCTGGGAGGCTGAGGCAGGAGAAGCATTTGAATCTGGGAGGTGGAGATTGCAGTGAGCCAAGATTGTGCCATTACACTCTAGCCTGAGCAACAAGAGGGAAATTCCAACTCAAAAAAAAAAAAAAAAACATAGAAAGCCTTCCATGGTTTCCTTAACAAAGTTGTATTTTGCTGACACAGTTCTGATACCACATGTACTAGTTACAGTTACACTTCTACATTTATTTACTAGAATGATTTATTTATTAGAATGATTTCTGGCCATTTCTTCCACTAGGCTATAAACTCCATAAGAACAGAGATCATGTATTTTGATAATCACTTAAGTACTAGACTGGCACACAGTAACTCAAATATTGGCTGGATTATAAAGTGCATGAATGATTGTGAGAACCTAAATAACTATCTGGGGAAAAAATTTATTTTTTAATTGTGTATTACAGCAATATAAAAAAACTTCTACAAATTCATTCTTTTATTCATTCAAATATGAGTAAGTGTAACTATGTATGTGCAGGGAGCTGTTTGAGGTACTGGGGACAGAGCAATTAAAAAAAAAAACCTAAACAGATGTTCTCATGGAGCCAATCTTCTAGTGTGAAATAGACAATAAACAGTAAATATGTGATAAAGGCTGGGAGTGGTGACTCATGCCTATAATCCCAGCACTTCGGGAAGCTAAGGCAGGAGGACTGCCTGAGGCCAGGTGTTCAAGACCAGCCTGGGCCACATAGTAAGACCTCATCTCTACAAAAACATTTAAAAATTAGCTAGCCATGGTGGCGTACACCTGTAATCCCAGTTATCAGGAGGCTGAGGCAAGAGAATCACCTGAGCCCAAGAGGTGAAGACTTGCAGTGAGCTGTGTTCACGCCACTCTATACTTCAGCATTGGGTGGGTGACAAAGTGAGACACCGTCTCAAAACAAACAAAGTGATATATCAGGTGGTGATCAGTGCAGTGACTAAAAAACAAAACTGAGAAAGAAGTAGGTGAGGAGGTATTATAGAATAAAGTGGTATTTGAACAGAGGACTCAAGGAAATGAGAGAATGAGCTGTGGGCACATGGTGGGAAGAGCATTAGAAGTAGAGGGATTAGAAAGCACAAAGACTCCTGAAGTAGGGGTTGATTTGCCCAGCAACAGCAAAGAGGACAGTGTGGTTGGAGCAGAGAGGGCAAACAAAAAACAGTGGCAGAAAGTTCACAGAAGTACAAAGGTCAGTTCATGCCGAGCCTCATAAATCACAGTAAGGCCTTGGGTCTTTATTCTGAGATGGGAAAGTATTACAGAATTTGGACTAGAGAAGCAACAAGATATGATTTACAGTTTGTAAGAACTACCTGAGCTGCTATGGAAGAAAAAACAGAATGGACCTTGTCTCTACAAAAAGTAAAAAAGTACATTAGTCAGGTGTGGTGGTACATGCCTATGGTCCCAGCTACTTGGGAGGATGAGGTGGGAAAATCACTTAAGCCTAGGAGTTCGAGGCTGCAGTGAGCCACAATCGAGCCACTGCACTCCAGCCTAGGTGACCGAGCGAGACCTCGTCTGTAAAAATACATAAATAGAATGGAACAAAAGAAGCAAGAGACTAATCAAAAAACTATTGCAATGAGGGCTCCTCAGAAGCAGGACAGCAGCAATCGAGACAAGAATTTAATTCTAAAGAGACTAAAGAAAAGCAAATTTATTGATATAGGGAAAGACTAGAGGGAAAAGCAGCTTATGGTGGTAGAGACACAAGAGTTTGCTTTGGATGTTAACTATGCGATGGCTCTTAGGAATCCAAATGGAAATACTGAGTACGTGATTAGATATATGAGCCTGGAAATCAGATGAGAGTTCAAGCCTCCAAAATAAAAGACAGACAAGCAAATAACTCAGAACACCTCACATGCAATAAGGTTTTAATATATGGCAGCCATTACTGTTATTGAAAGATCCTACCAAAGCAATGAAAAGCTAACAAAAAGCCTGACTTAACCTTCTTTTCTATTTAGATAGTGGTAGAAAGCCCCAAATCCAAGGGCAAACCAACAAGGCATTTATCTTCAAAATTTTAGAAGACATGTTGGTGATTATACAGCAGATGATATCATTTGACATAAGCACTTTTCCAATTTTCTTCTTCCAAGCCACAAAAGAGTAGGAAGGTTTCCAAGGCATAATGTTTCACTAAGCAACAGCCAAACATGAGTATCTTTTTTTTCTGAAGATACAGAAAAAAAAAAAAAAAACCTTAAAGAATGATGTAGAAAAAGAGAACAAGAGCGAATCCAAATTTTGGTGAAGTTCTGGTCTCTCTGATTTAATTCTTCTAATCATGAAAGATACACAGTCAGATGTGTTTTGGGAAACAGATACAGGAACCCTCCCTTCAGCAGCTACCTTCGTTCGTCAATTGGCAAGAGCCTTGCCACACAATAAACAGTGCATCTGTAGTGTCTCATTAAGATTAGGAATAAGTATGAGATCATAAGTTACATAAACTGCATTTATGTTCTTGTCTTGACAGTTTCCAAATTAAGCTAAGTCAAAAGGAGGAGAGATCCTAAAATTCTACTGGGAAATTCATTTCCTCCTAAGAGGAAACTCTTCTAGATGATTGAGCAGATGTGATGGTGTCACCCTACCCTTGATCAGATGGACACATTAATAATGGACTTGGGCTTTGTTATGGACTGAATTGTGCCCCTCCCCACCAAAATCCTCAGGTTGAAGCCCTAACCCACAATGTAACTGTATTTGGAGACAAGGCCTTGAAGGAGGTGATTAAGGTTAAATGAGGTCATAACAGTGGGCTCTAATCCAGTAGGAGTTGTCTTCATATGAGAAAGATACACCAGGAGTGGGCACACACAAAGGAAAGGCCATGTAAGGACAAAGTAAGGAGGCGGCTGGCCAATTGCAAGCCAGGAAGACAGCCCTCATCAGAAAGCAACTATGCCAGCACCTTGATCTTGGACATACAGCCTTCACAACTGTGAGAAAATTACTTTCAGTTGTTGAAGCCACCCAATCTGTGGTATTTTGTTATGGCAGCCTGAGGAGGTTTATTAACCTCCAGGCTTCATTAACATTTATAACCCCAGGGAATACTAGCCACCAGAAACAAACCCATCAAAACCAAGAGACTCTGACCACCTCTCTGGAAGTGCCATAAACACAGCAAACTACCTTCACTGTTTGCAGCAGTCTTACCTTACCCTAGGATGAGCCTGCTCTAATACTCTTACTAAAGACCACCTCATTTTTCACAAACCCTCCCAAAAACAAGGTTAGGATTAGGGGTTGTTCAAAGCCAAAACCCATTTCAACACAAGTTTAAGTTTAAAGACAACAAGAATAATCTATAGGAAAAAAACCCAAAATCTAGTATTAATAAACCTGGAGAATGTAGAACTTTTAAAGCGTATATAAAATAAAGACCCTACAAAGGAAAAGATATACAACTCTAATTACATAAAGTTTAAGCAAAAGTAATTTAAAAGCAAAACAAAAGGGAAACGAGAAGGAAAAAATTATCTGCATATACAAAACAGGAACATGTTTAATATATATGAACAGCTACTAAAAGCATTTAAAAATTCCCCACATCAGAAGCAGTCAATTTACAAAAAAATCCACAGAAACTTTAATCAGAGTATAAACTGAAATAAATTAGATATCTTTTTTTACCAAAATAATCAAGAAAATATTTATTTTTTGATGAACTTGTCATTAATTTGTTTAAATGACAATGAAACATTATTTCTTAAATTTCCTTAGGTTTTGTGGGTTGATTTTTTTTTTCTATTGTTGCTTCTAAGCTCATTATTTTTACATAAAAACATTAATATAGTACATATAAATCTTTGTAAAAACATGAAAATAAATCAAACTCAAGGCAATAGAGAGAAACATAACTGATGATACTAATTGAACAAATAAATGTGGCAATGACATAGACACACAGATATTTTATTGATGTTGGCACTTGATGTCTGAAGCAGGACTGCCATTTCCAAGATCTTCTGGACCATCTTAGGTGTCACATAAATATTTGTGATTAAATGAATAAAAACATTATGTTCAAGTTTGAAGTCTCCTCACCATGAAAACACTGGCACATTGTTTCCTCAATGAAGCAATTCCTACAGAGTTAAATGACTAAAAATTATTTATTCAGGATAGCAGATGTCACAACTAAATTTAAAATTCTGAGATACCTTCGCTGTCTTCTGGATTTTCTTCTTCATTGGAGGCTTCAATATCTTCATCCTCTTGAGCAGAAACAGTGGAAGCAACACTTTCACACTGAGACACATCTCGCTCTTCACGAGGTTTTCGTGAAGCCTAAAGAGTAAAGAGTATTATTTGCTTTAAATAACTAAAAAGGAAAAAAAAAACAATTCATTTCTGAAGTAATGTAGAACACTGATAAAAACACATACCAGACAAGGAGGTTACACATTTCAAAACAGTTCTGGTTAAAGTGCAGACAAATATTTCTGCGTAATCACTAACTGGCCAAATTTTGTGTAAAAGGCTCACCTTTATCAAACAGATCAAAAGTTACATCTAACCCATTTTTGAAACTACTCACCACTATACATGTACAAATAACCAAAAATCACATCTCTCTATGCTTTTCACTCACTCTAGATAATGTATCTTTCTAATGAAAACAACATATATATTTATTTTCTAAAGATAACATATACCACCTTTAAATGTAGAAGACATAACACTACAAAAATCACTACTCATTATTCCAATAGTAAGAGATTCTAAATATACTGGTACATTTCCATCTTTCAGATGCATATACATGAACATAAATATTTATGTGTACATGTAAACACAACCAGGAAAGCCCTATGTAGTTACATATTCTACTTTCTTAACATAATGTAGCCATGAGCAGAACATATCACTGTTACAAATTCAAAATTATTTTTATTAATGATCCCATGAAAACATTATGTTGATATAATATGGACATACATTTTATGTTGACATATAATTAAAATTCTCCTATTTTAAGGCATTTCAGTAATTTTCAATTTATGGTATAAATAATGCTGCAAGAAATTTCCTTCACTAGCATTAAGAATTATGCAATTTTATAGGCAACAATTCATCACTGGTATTACTACCGAATTTCTTTTTACCACTCAACTTCTTTTTCTTTTTTTTTTTTTTTTTTTTTTTTTTTTTGAGACAGAGTAGTGCTCTGTCACCCAGGTTGTGCAATCTTGGCTCACTGCAACCTCTGCCTCCTGGGTTCAAGCAATTCTCCTGCCTCAGCCTCCCAAGTAGCTGGGACTACAGGCGCATGCTGCCAAGCCTGGCTAATTTTTTGTATTTTAGTAGAGACGGGGTTTCACCGTGTTTCCCAGGCTCGTTATCAACTCCTGAGCTCAGGCAATCTGCCAGCCTCGGCCTCCCAAAGTGCTGGGATTACAGGCATGAGTCACCACACCTGGCCCAATTTATTTTACTGTAAAAAAGGACAAATTCAGCCAAGCACAGTGGCTCATGCCTGTAATCCCAGCACTGTGGGAGGATTGCTTGAACCCAGGAGTTTGAGAGAAGCATGGGCAAGAAAGTCAGACCCTCAATCCTATAAACAATATTTAAAAATTAGCTGTGTGTGCTGGTACTCTCCTGAAGCCCCAGCTACACAAGAGACTGAGGCAGGAAGATCACTTGAACCCAAGAGGCTGAAGCTGCAGTGAGCCATGATCATGCTGCTGAACTCCAGGCTGGGTGACACAGTGAGACCCCGTTTCCAAAAAAAATTTTTTTTATAATTCTTTTTAAAAAATAGTATGTTCCCTTCTGCAAACTATGTTTATGCAAAATTCTCATTCTTCTACTAGGGTCTCATATCCATAAGAGGACATGTGTACATATTTAAATATAAGACATTAGCTATTTACATTATATTTATAACTTCATATTACTAAATAGAAGCCTTAGTATCTTCTCTGTTTACAGACCCAGGGTTCTGGAAGTCCCAGCCCTGGTGGTCCTCTGTTCTGTGCCCCTTACAGAGCCTACATTTCACCTCATATCAGCTGTCAGCCTCTCCCAGTGAGACTTTTCAGGAGAGGAAAATATATCATTGCCCTGTTAAAAAATTACCCATACGTCTACTCAACATTCTTATGAGGATGGTATCTAGGATCCAGCCTAAAATATTAATTAACTCAAGATAAACAATCATTTTCTAATATCAGACTTACAGAATTAGTTGAAATTCTGAAGGCTAAAATATTTATTTCTATGTTTCCAGTAGGAATGCAAGAGAATCCCAGAGACACACAGACTACACTTTTTTAAAAAACTTTCAGAAAATTCCATGAATTTCCACGGATTAGATAATAGCTACTCTTGTTTGTTTTTGAATATAAGGTCTCACTTTGCTGCCCAGACTAGTGTGGAACCTCTGACCTCAATCAATCCTCCCACCTTGGCCTCCCAAAGTGCTGAGATTACAGGTGTGACTGACCATGCCCAGCTGATGTTATTATATATACGGATTATTCCAGTACCCAGTGTATGTCCCTCTCTTGTCAATATCAACCCATTCTATTTGGTCCTTTCACTGGTAACTAGAGAAGAGACAACTTTTTACACTACTACAACAACCCTCTGTTCACATGCAATAATCCACTATGTCGCCAAGCATTTTCTTTAATATATGATAGTCAAATACAGAGAAACAGGCCAGGTACAGTGGCTCATGGCCAGGCCCAGTGGCTCACTCCTGTAATCCCAGCACTTTGGGAGGCCAAGGTGGGCAGATCACTTGAGGCCAGGAATTCGAGACCAGTCTGGCCAACATGGTGACACCTTGTCTCTACTAAAAATACAAAAATCAGTTGGGCATGGTGGCGCACGCCTATAATCCCAGCTATGGGAAGGCTGAGGCAGGAGTATCGTTTGAACCCAGGAGGCAGAGGCTGCAGTGAGTCAAGATCACGCCACTTCACTTCAACCTGGGAGACAGAGTAAGACTCCGTCTCAAAAAAAAAAAAAAAAAAAAAAAAAAAAAAAAGAAGAAAGAAAACACCCATGTATCTACCACTGAGACTGGATAGCTATTAGACATTTTGCATATTTTCTTGAGATCTATTTTTAAAAGTTAAAACATTCCAGATAAACACGTGAAGTCTGCTGTCCCTATTATTTTAATTGTGATCAAAATAATTAGAGAAAAGATGTTTGTGATGGTTAATTTTATGTGTTAACTTGGCTGGGCCACAGTACCCAGATATCTGGTTGAATCTTATTGTGGAAGTTTCTGCGCAGATACTTTTTAGATGGTATTAACATTCAAATCAGTGGACTCTGAGAAAAACAGATTACCCCCCATAATGTGGGCCTCTTCCAATCAATTAAAGGGTTTAATGGAACAAAGACTGGATTCCTGGAGTAAGAAGGTATTCTGCCAGGAAAACTGCCTTTGGAGTCCAACTGCGACTCTTCCCAGAGTCTCCAGTCAACCAGCCTATCCTATCAGACACTGGACTCACCAACCCTCCACAATAATGTGAGCCAACTCCTTAAATCTCAATCTCTCTCTCTCTCTCTATACGTATGTATATACACGCACACATCCTGTTAAGTTTTGTTTCTCAGGAGGATCACGACTAATATAACATTTATATTTTAAAAACATATCTGATTCATTCTTTACTTCACTTTGTCTTAAAACATTTTGTATGTTATCTCGTGACATCAGGTCTTTATCTTGTCAGTAGACTTTTTTGTGTTTTGGTTGCTACAGCATATTTTTAACTCTCACTTTCTTATTAACCTGAAAGTCCCTTTACCCTTTTAAATTAGTCAATGTTATGCTTTGTATCCTCTTAATACATTCAAATCTTAGTAGCTTTACTATCACACTTCAATAATTCTCGAATTTTTTGGTCTAAGGATGCAACACTTTTTTTTTTTTGAGACAGAGTTTCGCTCTTGTTACCCAGGCTGGAGTGCAATGGCGCGATCTCGGCTCACCGCAACCTCCGCCTCCTGGGTTCAAGCAATTCTCCTGCCTCAGCCTCCCGAGTAGCTGGGACTACAGGCACGTGCCACCATGCCCAGCTAATTTTTTGTATTTTTAGTAGAGACGGGGTTTCACCATG
>PVKV010025408.1:0-29718 GCA_004027835.1 Alouatta palliata | reverse complement strand
TTTATTTATGAGTTTCCCTTGGGCTGCTGCCTTTTTCTCAGGACTGCCTTGCCCAGCGATGAGGCAGCCTACTCACTGCCTGCAGAGGCTTTGCTGAGCTGGTGTGGGCTCCGCCCAGCTGCCGTGTGAACTTCCCTGCAGTCCAGTTTATACCGGTGTAGTTAGAACTGCCTCTGCAATGGCAAACTACCTCCGCAGTCGCCGACTGCCTCAGTAATGGCGGACGCCCCTCCCCCACAGAGCTGGACCCACCCGGGTTCAGCTGTGCTTGCTGTGAAACTCTCGATCCAGAGAGTTTCCAATGGCTGTTTTTTTGTGGCGGTGGGACCAGCCGAGCCTGATCACCTGGCTCCCTGCCTCAGAGCATCTTTTTTTAGTTAAATGATCGACTGTCTCCCAGGTGTTCCAGCCGCCTGTTGAAAAGGCGCCGGGATCTGTATGATTTCCCCTGCGGTGACCCACTGCGCCGGCTGAAACCGCAGGTGCTGGCGTTTTTTTGCCTGGGAAATCTCCTGGCCTGGCTGTCTGTTTCAGTCCCCTTTTTTAATCAAATGAATGAGCGGCTCTGCCTTCCCGGAGTTCCAATTGCTAGGGAAAACGGCACCCGGACCCACGTATTTTGTATTGGGAACTGCAGCGCCGGGGCGCCGCTCCAAACAGCGGCGGCGAAAACGCCCGCGCAGGCGAAAACAGCTGAGCCGGCGAAAATAGCCGCGCCGGCCAAACCAGGTGCGCTGGCGACCCGTGGGGCTCCTCCCCCTGGGAATCTCCTGGTCGGTGGGCAATAAAAATCCGTCTGGGAATGTGGCGTCCACTCACCCTCCACGCTTTCACTGGGAGCTGCAATCCTCAGCTGCTCCTAATCGGCCATCTTGGATCTCCTCCTAATTACTATTTTTTAAATTTATTTAGGTGCATACTATGTCTGGCACATGTGTATTTATAGCAGCACGATTTGCAATTGCAAAATTATGGAACCAGCCAAATGCCCATCCATCAGTGAGTGGATAAAGAAAATGTGGAATACTACTCAGCCATAAAAAGGAATGAAATAATGGTATTCACAGCAACCTGGATGGAATTGGAGACTGTTAGTCTAAGCAAAGTAACTAAGGAATGGAAAACAAAACATTGTATGTTCTCACTCATATGTGGGAGATAAGCTATGAGAATGCAATGGTATAAGAATAATACATTGGATTTTGGGGGTTCAGGAGAAAGGGTGGGGGGTGGTGAGGGTTAAAAGACTACATATTGAGTACAGTGTACACTGCTTGGTTTGTGGATGTGCCAGAATCTCAGAAACCACCACTAAACAACTTATTCATATAAGCAAACACTGCCTGTTTCTCAAAAACTTATTGAAATAAAAAATAATTATTTTTTAAAAAAGAATAGATTTGTCCCTTCACGTATAACCTATAAAACCTCACTCATCTATATAAATTCTCAGGCAGAATATGATTTTTAACTGGGCAGTGATGCTAGAAAATATGCTATTAAGTTGAATAGGAGAAATAAGCTCTAGTTACCTTTTAAATAATGAATGCTGGGAAAACTGTGAAAATAAATTATGTTTCATAGCTCTCCTCATGTAACGGGCTTATCCTGGAGTGGTAAAATTCCTTTAATTTCCATGCACTCTACTTTGTTCCAGAATAAAAGTGACCGAATTCTTCTGCAAAAAGCAACAATAAAAACTAACAAAAAATAACAGATACTGATGAAGCTGTGAAGAAAAGGGAACTCTTACCCTGTGGCTGGGAATGTAAATTAGTTCAGTCACTGTGGAAAGCAGCTTGAAGATTTCTTTAAAAACTAAAGCTAGAAGTACCATTTAACCCAGTCATCTCTTTAATGGCTATATCCCCAGAAGAAAATAAATTGATCTGCCAAAAAAAACACAAACACTCATACGTTTGTCACAGTACTATTCACAACAGCAAAGACAGAATCAACATAGGTGCCCAGCAACAGTGGATTGGCTAAGGAAAATGTACATATACACTATGTACCACATTTTTCTTAGCCAATCCACTGTTGTTTTTTATACTATGGAACTATAAAAAACCAACAAATTTATGTCCTTTGCAGCATCATGATTGCAGCTGGAAGGTCACTTAATGTAAGTGAATTAACACAGAAACAGAAAACCAAATACCTCATGTTCTCACAAGTGGGAGCTAAACACTGAATATACATGGACATAAAGATGGGAATAATACACACCGGGGACTACTAAAAGGGGGAAGGAACGGGAAGCAAGGGCTGGAAAACTACCTATAGGGTACTATGCTTACTACCTGGGCGACAGGTTCATTCATACCCAAACCTCAGCATCATAAAATATCCCCTTGTATACCCTTGTAACAAACCTGCACATGAACCTCCTGAATCAAAAATAAAAGTTGAAAAATAAAAAAAATAAATAAATAAGAAGAGAATCAAACATTTACTGTTTTTGATTTCTCTTTAGCGGGCCCAATTCTTTTACATATAAGGACAGAGCAAATTCTATGGCATTTGAATTAGAAACAAAGAAGCATTCTTTGCATATTAGGCCCTGCTTTTGATTTATTATATGATTACTGGGGAAAAAAAATTTCTTCCCCTTTACTCCGACAGGAGTACTATACATATTTCCTGCTTACAGCTACACAAAGCTCCCCAAATGGGAATACTCCATTTAGGATTATGCAAATGGTGAACCTGTGGGCATGTTTGACAAACCTCTCAACATTCCATGTCAGTGTCCTAACCAGTTAACGCTAAGCACATGACTTGACAGATTTTCAAGTGTGAACAGGATCTACTTCTATTATTTATTAAAGGCAAGCCTGAACAATCTCTTATTCTGATTGAGGAACATTGATACTGACAGAAGGAAAGCCTAATGGCCTATTTGGGAACCACAGAGTTGAGTGAAATTTCCCTTTCCACTCTTTTAAATGAAGGGCTCTCTTTAGGGTTCAATATATATTTCCAGTGTGGTTAAAGTGAGTGCTTTAATACCATTTTAAAGGAAAAATCAAGAATCTTTGCTATACCACTTCATAAAGAATTCACAAAGGGATCAACTTAGAGAAAATAAAGATTAAATAATTGTGGCTGGGTTAATGCTTGGAAAATGGGTCACTTATGAATACATACACAGTCACTCAGTCAGTAAATATAGAAAGCCCCTGCTATTTGTAAATTAAATTATGTAGCTCCCTCAACTGCCTACACTTTAACAGAATTATATAACAAGTGTTATTTTATATAATACAAAATGATTGTAGATAAAACACTGAAAAAATGACAATATAGCGTATGATTAAAAGTATCAACTGGATATTCATAGCGAAAGTTATGACAGGGGAAATCATGATTTAATTGGGCCCTAGAAGATAACAAGGAATTAGATTAGAGAAGCCAAGGACTTAAGGTGAAGACACAACATACAAAAGAGCATGGGTGTGAATGGCAAGTTTTTGGTGGGAATAACAAGATAATTCCAGCTTAAATAGGGTCTATAAAAAGAGAAGCATGGAAGACAAAGTTGGAAGAAGTTTTGGGGGAAAATCCTTTGTGCAAAGTTAAGAGCGTTATTTGGACAAAATGGCATAATGAAGGCAAGTTGGAGTAAGAAAAAGCAGAAGTTTTGAAGTAAGAAAAACTTGGATTTGAATCCCAATTCTCTGTTTCTTCTTTATAAACGGAAGATAATATTATCATATAGGTTTATTATGAATATTAAGTATAATAATATGAATAAAGTAGCTGAGCCATGTCAACCCTGACGTGTGGTAAACATCATACCACTCTTCCATCTTATTCTCCATGTAGTTGAGTGCTACAAAAACTTCTGGTTGGGCTAATGACTTGATAAAGACAGTGTTTTGGGAAGATAAATCTGATCAGCAATTTGCAGGAGGTGTTGTAGGAAAGGAAGCTAGCTATACATCATTTTATAGAGTGGATAATTTGAATCCCCATAAAACAACGTATGTGTAATAAAGTTCTTCTGGGGATGGATACATAAGCTTTTGATTATACAATGAGTCTGTGACTTCCAAAAAGGTGAAAGTTCCTATGTGTATTGTAGAAGATACTGTAGTATGCAGGACTATGGAAGAGAAGTGGGGTACAATAACAAGATGTAACTGTTGTATACCCCCAGTAAAAGAGAAGCTGAAAATGATACTGAAAATTTTAATCATTTTGCCGGTTATATCTTCATATCACTTCCAGAGAGGAGATGGTCATTCTGGAAAGGAAAGTTATATGTCAGATGTTAAACAGGTTGATTTTCAGATTGTCAGAACTCCTAAGGAAAAGTCTAACTAGACTGCATTTTGCTCAGATTTAGGATGTATGTCTAGGTTGGAAAGAAATATAATTTAAGGCAGTGCTTCTCAGATTATACTTGTGCTCCAAGGCAGGAGGCCAGGCAGTGCATAAAGCCACAAGATACAATGATATAGCTTTGAGGAGCATATTCCAAGATATGGAAAAAAATGTTTAAAGAGTTTTGCGATTAAGAAAAACTGTCATGCCCTCATACAATGAAGTATTATGAAATATAAAGTCTACAAACATTTTTAAGATTAAACACAGGATGGGATAAATCTGCATTCATTCACTATTGCTGCCAGAAGTAATTCAGATAAAAATTGTGAGAAAACTGCCATGGAAACACTATGAAAATAAAGCAAGCAGAGGGACAAGGACGAGACCTTCAGTACACCCAGAGTGAGAAGATTGAAGGAAGAAGATTCAGTTAAGGAGAACTTGTCAAAAAGGCAAGTAGATGTACTATAAAAATAAAGTGTCAGAAACCTGGAAAAGAGAGAGTTTTGAGAACAGATTGTCAACAGTGTCAAATGCAGCAGTGGAGTTGCATAAAATGAAGAGTTAAAGTGTCTTTCATGTTACAGTGTTCAGGTTATATGTACGGATGCCTGGATCATGTTCTGGAATATAAGATTTAATGAAGAAAATTTCCTACTTGTAGCAAGCCCTTCCAGAGATCAATAATCAATCATAAATGTGAATCCCTTAGCAGGTCATTTATTTTAAGTGCTTTTTACTCTCCTCATCACAGCAGCATGTAGCATCCTTTACTCAAATCTTAGAATATGGCAGTCTCATGCACTTCAGACTCGATTAGAAGTTGAATATTGTTGAGAATGGAATAATGTATCATCTCAAAACTTAGCACTTTAGGAATAATAATGGGACAAATCAATTTTTTTTGTTGTTACAGGAGCAGCTGAAATACTCAAGAGCTTTACGTCCAGCTTCCTGCCTTAGTCAAAATGAGAAAAAAACTGCGCACACACACCCCTCACAAACAAGAAGTCTATTATTGTTGTTAGTATTGGTGGTGTTAGAGAAGAAAAACAATACATATCACTCTCATTTTTTTGAAGCTGCTACAACTTCAAATATGCAGCAAAAATACTCTTGGAAGCCACTGCATCAGATGAAAATATTCATAATATATTCAGTCTGCCTAACCCTCATGCCATTTCTCCAAAGTAATGCAAACTGTACATGAATGAGACTTCTCGTTTGGTCAGTGAAGGAATAGGGGAAGCAGCAAGCCCTAAATGAGAAGTCGGGTCCTGCTTCCGCTGCTCTTCTTTGTAATTTGTGCGAGTTTATAAATTTCAGTTGGTCTTCCTGTAAAGCAGTGAGGACACTATCTCCCCAACCTAGTTTGCTGCTCTGGGCCTAAGTGTGATCATTCATGATAGGCAGGCAATTGTATCTTTCTTCACAAATGTACCGGTTGGATTGTACTTGATAACATCTGTAAATGTGCTCAGCATTTGGTAGGCATTCAGTGGGAAGAATTGAATTCTTGGGGATCCTTTGAAACAATCAAATGACATAAGCCACTATACTTTAAGCATTCATACACCATAAATATGAGAGGCTAACAGGGGGAGAGAGAGAGAGAGAGAGAGAGAGAGAGAGAGGGAGAGACATTGAGAAAGAAATGCATCTTACAGGAGATTACATTTAAAGACTACAGAGAAGCTTGGGTTGGAATATAGCCTAGAGGCCGATAGTGAATAGTAACAAAATCCAACAATTCTGTACTTCTAGAAATAGATATGATGTTAGTATTAGGGGAATGCATTTCATCTTTAAAACGATCTCAAGGTCTTTGAGATTGAGACAGGCATTATTATAAGACCTTTCAGAGACCCTCCTTAAAGACCTTGAGATGCTTTTCGTTGCTTATAAGCCACCTAGTCTGTGGTACTTTCTTACGGCAGCCCACGCTGACTAAGACATAGGGCTACAATTTCCCTTTAAGTAACATTGTAAGAGGATATTTATGCAAGAGTACTCTGGGTTATTTTGCCAAGCACTCTAGTACAATGGCTGTCAAATATGGGGACTCTGACCTACAGATTTAAAGAGTATAAAATAATATTTAACCATTGTATGTGCAATGCATACTGATATTTTCCATTTTAAATGGTTTTCTCAGCCTATTAATAAGTCAATCTGCACCTGCAAAAAAAAAAAAGACAGCAAAAACCTCAAAGTTTTTAGTAGTTCCTTTTATATATTAATGCTAGAAACAATGGTATAAGAAATCAATACTATTTTTATAGAAACTATGTATTCAGTGTCTATTTCAGGCGTTACTTTGATACCTGCTCTATTTAATTTACATAATTAAATATACATTTCTTTTTAAAGATAGAGTGTGTCAGTTAGTATGATAGTATTTCTTTCAGCAGCTCAGATTTAACATCCTCACCAACGTAGATCACTTATTACAAGAGTCCTTTTGCTGTATATTTGAAGTTGTAGCTTAAAAATATGTCAAGTAGCAAAGCAGGGTCAAACAAGGAAAAACCTCCGAATGTGTACTTTGGGTTTATTATGCAAAAAGAGGGGTCATTACACGAGGCTCTGGCTTAGAGGTCCCTTAAGGCTAGTGCTCTATGTCTGTTCAAGTGATTCTCCTGCCTCAGCCTCCCTAGTAGCTGGGACTGCAGGTGCATGCCATTGCACCCAGCTAATTTTTGTATTTTTGGTAGAGACAGGATTTCATTATGTTGACCAGGCTGGTCCCGAACTATTGACGTCGTGATCTACCCACCTCGGCCTCCCAGAGTGCTGGGATTACAGGTGTGAGCCACCACACCCAGCTGTACTTTATGTTTTGATTGAGGAATATTGGCTTGATATTTGTGGGTTTATAAGAGTAGAAGCATTTGCCCTTTATTTACTCTTTAAGCAAACTTGTGGATTAATTAAAGCAAAAAGTGATGTTGAATTTAAAGGAGAAAACTTGGAGTGCAGGACCAGCGCTATAATTAAAATAGTGAAGTGGGTGGACTTTGTCCTGAGACTCATTCTCCTTCCATTTTAGTATCCATGTCTAAACTTACAATTCTACTAGCGCAGACTGTGACACGAAAGAAACTAGTATTAGAATTCAAAGGTGATTTCTTAGTAGCTACTTAACTTGAATTTAGCATGGAGTTGTTAGATGAACTATGGTGGAGCTAATTAAATTTGCATTTCGGAATAATGACAAAAAGAACCCAACAAATAATTTATTTCATGTAAATTTGTCCCAACTATTGCATGGACCATCCTTATACACTAAGCAATTATTCGTTGCTTATTCGAAGTTCAAACTTAACTGGGTGCACTGTAATTAGTCTGGCAACTCTATTTAAATTGTAGATTAATGATGGAAAACTAAATAAATTCATATAAATATGAATTTAATAATAAAAAATAAAAATTTCCTATGAATATGTTCCCAGTATTGCATAGGGCATACTTATACTAACAATGACTCATTGTTTATGAGAAATTCAAATTGAGCTAGGCATCCCATATTTTTCTTTGGTAAATCTGGCAACTGTTCACCTACCATGATCCCTGGCACATCACAGGAGATGCCTAATACCTCCAGAAGCAGAAGGGTAACAGAAACAGCAAAGACTTTTTCAAATTGATACAGATGCAAATTCTGCTTTTACCAGAATTTTATTTTGGACAAGATTTTAAAAAGACCTTAGTCTGATGGCTGTATCACATAATCTGAAGCTCTATTTTCTCTTCACCATGAATATTATTCTACTTTCAACTGGTTCTTGCCTTAGAAATTAAGACATTTAGATGATAATTGAAGACTTTAAGATCCCTCCGTATAAACTCACAGAAATGAAGTACTTTCTCAGTCTCACCTTTTAGTAGCTTATTATCTACTCCACTTATTATACTTTTGGAATAAGCCTAGGAGAAGAAACAGCATCTGCCTTTTTCTAAATGTGTAGGCAAGGGAAAATCTCCTGGAGCACTGAGAAGGATGGGCAAGAGCACAATGAACTACCGTTAGTACTAACATGCCTACCGTTTACATAATGCTGGGCATCCAGGGATCTGAAATTCATTATAATTTGCTCAATGATCTACATGGTATGTTCCACAGGTTGTCCCTCATTAACAATGAAGAGATGGACAAGGTGTGCAATTTGCAGCAAAGGCAGTGCTTTTGTTTCCGCTAGTCCCTGCTCATGCGTCTGTGACGCACTGCCTAGGATGAATGTGTCTCAGACTTATTCTGAAGCAAATTGGACCTTCAGCATATCCTCAAAGAAGTGACAGAAAGGGTTGAAATCTGTTCAGTGTGTAGTCCATTCCACATAGCCCTAAAAGCCAATCAGTTTTGGAAATTATTGTCCAACTAGTCCCCTAGCACTCAAGCATAACAGGGTGGTTCCCATCCTGTGGGCATTCCCAGGTGACCACCTTCTAGCTTGCCAAGTACAAGCATTAAATTGATCACTTAATATGTTGGCTTTATATGGTAAATATTTATGTTTCTAGACTCTATAACGAAATCAGAGCCAACATTTATAATTAATATACAAATGTATGCTTTGTCACTTAAATGTGTAACAATCTTACAAGATATCCTTGTTAACATTTGCAAATGAGAGAAACCAAGGCAGAGAGATAACTTATCCAGGATCTCACAGTTAGTGATGGATCCAGTTTCAACTGAGGAAAACTGAATTTCGAATCTATATTCTTTTTTTTTTTTTGAGAATGGAGTCTTGCTCTGTTATCCAGGCTGGAGTGCAATGGCATGATCTCAGCTCACTGAAACCTCCACCTCCTCGGTTTAAGTGATTCTCCTGCTTCAGCCTCCCATTGGGCTGAGATTACAGGTGTTCGACAGCACATTCAACTAATTTTTGTATTTTTAATAGAGATGAGGTTTCGCCATGTTGGCCAGGCTGGTCTTGAACTCCTGACCTCAGGTGATCCGCCCTCCTCAGCCTCCCAAAGTGCTGGGATTATAGGTGTGAGCCACCACGCCTAGCCTGAATCTATATTCTTAACTCCTAAGCAGTGGTTTTGGGGGATATAGTATAAAACATGGCAATAATAAAACTATCTCCTTGTGTAAGTATCACTTCCATGGAATGAAGTCATTATAAGCAGAAAGTTATATCTTTATTTGTAACGGGACCTACGCCAGGGAATTTCATTTTGAGAGACACTATTTATCACCTCAGGCTAAGACTTAGCTAGATGCCTCTGCCAAATGTCAGTGATTCAATTCATATTCCAAAAGCGGTTTTATTCAGTCATTATTTTGGATTTGTTTTCAAAGCCATACTTCTACTTGCCAGCTAAGTTTTTGGTTGGTTGGTTGGTTGATTGGTTGACTGGTTAAAGGGAACAACGTAGAGAATACTTCAATGTTAAAATATTCTAGGACTGATCATAGAAATATGATTTGAAAGGCTGAGATAAAACCTCCAAAAGAAATATGCCTTATTTATGGGTCCGAACCCTCCGATTCTCACTGTGATTTGCAAAAGTTATTAAGCAAGGAGCTTTAAATAATTTTAACTGTGTTTTTTTTTTTTAAAGTCTATGCTACTAGAAAGAAAGAAAAAATGTTCTTGCTATTGTGCATTGCGTGATTAAAGGGGAACCTCCCTTAACTGACTGGAGGAAGTTAGCTGTTGGTTTCAAAATCACTCTTTCCAGAAAAGTAGGGTGTGTGACTCAGATTTCCACATGAAGGTGGTCCTTGAGAAAAGGTCTTAGAAGGGTTTACGTTAAATTCTTTGGTATCACTTATTATTTCCTTCAGGCAAACCACATGTCAGAGGACTTCAATCTGAAAATGACATGAGTTACATGTGTTCCTTCTTCTCTTTGTAGAGGTCTTCTTGTCTTTCTGTTTTTATGTGTGCCCTTCATCGGCAGCTTTCTATAAATAAATGCACTTCTCAGAAGAAAAGAGTCATTTCACTTCTCTAGGGAGAGATCTTTTATATCCATCTTTTGGAGAGATGAGATGAAAAGCGGTTTGAAACTGAATATACAAATTGATGTATAGATCTTCACATTTTTAAAGAACTTGAGTGGTCAAAATGATGAAACTAATGAGAAAGAAAAATAAGAGGGCAACAGTTAACATTAATTGAAAACCCAGTGTGTATCTGACAACATTATAGATATTTTGCACACAGCATTTAATTTGATTCTCCTATTAAGGATTAAATAGGCCTTTCATCTCCACTTTATTGATGAGGCAACTGAAGTGTGGAGATAGGAAAATAACTTTCCCCAAATTATGCATGTGATGTAAATAGATGGACCAGTAGGGAAAATAAAAACAAAAAATTCAGGATGTATAGTTTTCATAGTACTACTCCAATAACTTAGGCATAGCATTGAGTGCTAAAGAGTCTGAAAATGGCTGATGAAATGGAGAATCCCCAAATTCCTAGAAAATTGACATTTAAAAATATTTATTAAAAAAGTCTCGAAGTTTATGTTCCAATAACAGTTTGGTGTCTATAAAAGACAAATTTTATTAGGAAAGTATGCCATTGACCCTCAATATGTGAGATTCTATGAGCCGTTTTTAACTAGAAGGATTTTGTGTTAGGATTCTCTAGAGGGACAGAACTAATAGAATATATGTATATATGAAGTGGAGGTGATTAAGGAGAATCGACTCACACAATCACAAGGTAAATTCCCACAATAGGCCATCTGCAAGTTGAGGAGCAAGGAAGCCAGTGGTGGATCAGTCCAAGTACCCATATCTCAAAAGAAGCCAAATCTCAAAATCTTCACTGGGTAGCCAACAGCCCAGCCTTCGGTTCTGTGGTCAAAGGCCTGAGAGCCCCCGGCAAACAACTAGTGTAAGGCCAAGAGTCCAAAAGCCACAGAACTTGGAGTCTCATGCTCCAGGGCAGGAGGCATCCAGCATAGGAGGAAGATGAAGGCCAGGAGACTCGGAAAATCTGTTTTCCATCTTCTCCTGTCTGCTTTATTCTGGCTCACTGGCATCTGATTCGATGGTGCCCACCCATATTGAGGGTGGGTCTGCCTCTCCCAGTCCTCTGACTCAAATGTTAATCCCCTTTGGCAACACCCTCACGGACACACCCAGGAGCAATACTTTTCTTCCTTCAACCTCATCAAGTTGATAATAGTAAGCATCACAGATTTCATACATACTTAGGGTCAAGTGTTAAGCATTTTGTTTCAGCTATAAGACATATGCTTGGAAATTAGTTTGACTGACACTGGAATTTAGATGTTATATTACCCTCAGAGCCTTTCGGATTGTAACCCATTTGGGATTATGTCAGGTTTTATAATTATGTGTTTTTTCCTCCTCCCAAGGACCACAGTTTTCCTATTGGACAACAAGTGATAGGTTACTGTAGTCCATGTAGGAGTTGTGTGTCAATATGATATTTTTTTTTCAGTAGCATTTACTGAAATATACAAGATTTACATTGTGGGATTTTCAAAATATGTATTCTATAGGAATCAAGCCATTTAATTCACTAATTCATTCAATTAATATTTATTTATTAAATGCTTAAGAGACCTGGACTTGTAGAAGGCAGTAAAGATATAATGGCAAACAAATGCAGTTTATTGGGGGAGACATTAAATAATCAGAAATAATTGTAAAAATTGCAATTATTGTAAGTGCTAAGGTATATGGTGTTCTGAGGTGGCATAAGAGGAAAATTAGTGCATGCAGGAAGATTGGGAAAGGGAAGTGATCTGAAGTCTGTAGGATGAATAGGAGTAAATTGGGACTAGAGGGGAGGAAAGAGCGTTCTGTCCTTCGAATATCCTGGCTGGGTGGTGGCAATGCTGAGGGAAGAAGCCAAGGAGCACACTGAGCTGGGGCTTAGTAAACATGAGTAAACAAGGTCAAGGCAGGGCTGGGAGTGGGGAGGAGATTGTGAGAGGTTAGGGGGAAAATTAAAGGATTTCAAAGCTGAGGGAGTGTAGAGAATGAGAAAGGAGTAACAAAATCAGATCTGGGTGGAAAAGATTGCAAAAATTTCTCTAGATGTAGTGCGGCAAATGAAAGAGCAGGGATGGCCGGGCGCGGTGGCTCACGCCTGTAATCCCAGCACTTTGGGAGGCCGAGGCGGGTGGATCACGAGGTCAAGAGATCGAGACCATCCTGGTCAACATGGTGAAACCCTGTCTCTATTAAAAATACAAAAATTAGCTGGGCGTGGTGGCACGTGCCTGTAGTCCCAGCTACTCGGGAGGCTGAGGCAGGAGAATTGCTTGAACCCAGGAGGCGGAGGTTGCGGTGAGCCGAGATCGCGCCATTGCACTCCAGCCTGGGTAACAAGAGCGAAACTCCGTCTCAAAAAAAAAGAAAAAAGAAAAAAAGAAAGAGCAGGGATAAGGATGGTTGACAGACCACTTACGAGCCATTTATAGCAGTCCAGTCTAGGGGTGCTGGTAGCCTGATTCAGGTGGTAGTGAGGATAGAGGTATAGACAGGAGAACAGAGTAGAGAGATGTGTCTGAAATTTTTATGAACAGACATTGGTGATGAATTACATGTAGAAAGATGGGAAGGGAAGAAGATGTGTTTAGGATGACTCCGGTTTCTTATTCTCTGTGTTCCTCATTTTTTTTTTTTTTTTTTTTCCAAAATGAACCAAAGAGGCATGAGGGTGAAGGAAGATGCTGGGTCCAGTTTTGTACATATTGGGATTAAGTTACCTTACAGACATCTAAATAATGATGTCCCATACACTTTGACATCAGTTCATGTTCCTTAAGCCTCATGCTGTAATCTGTTTTGTAATTGTATTTGTATTTTATCAAATACATAAACATTCTTAATTAGTTTAGCAGAAGAATTACCTTAGTTTGATTGGCTTAAACATTATGCTTCCCAAGTGAAGGCATTGCTTCTTAAATGCTTCCCCAAAAACAATTTAACTTGAGGAAGTGAGCAAATTCTATTATTCAGAGATACAGATTGCAGATGATAGCTATAATGTAATCCAAGCTGATCAGATGTCTCAAAGCCATGAAACCTGGGTATGTTAATAGGAAAGCAAACCACATTTTCCCTTGTATTAGGTTGTGTCTTTATTGTAATTAGGGAAAGTTACCTAAAATCCACATATTTGCTTCCTTTATGTATTTCTCCTACATTACCTTTTGTGAAAAACAACAGAGTGACAGCACAATTCTTCAGCATTTTTACTCCTGTAGGTTTTTATTAATTTTAATAAGTAAAGGCAATTATTCAAAGCAAAATAAATTTTGTCATTGTGAACTCTATTAAACAAGAAGTCATTTGCTGTGGAGTGTGGTGAATATAGAGACTTAGTCACCTCTTTTTCTTTTATCCTTTTATCCTAAAGGAATAAAAGAAGCTTCATATTATTTTATGAGTCTTGACTCTAGTGTACGTCTGCCTCTCTTGAACTGAAGGTTCACAGTTTTTTTTTTTTGTTGTTGTTGTTGTTGCAATTCTTTTTGTCTGTGGATACATCTGTGAACTAGGGCTACAATAATAATAGCCTGGGTTTTCTACCTATGAACCATGGTAGACAAATCCAGAAATAAGAGTTAATAGTTTATCTGGAAAAAACACCTTTGGGAAATCTCAGGTATTCACAAACCACCATGCAAAACAAAATTAATGCATATTTGGTTAGACTAATGTAGATGTATCTAACTGCATTTAGGCAATTCTGCAGATATTAAAAGTTATTTCACATTCCAGAAGGAAAGTAAGGTTAGGGATGGAGAGTATTTGGGTTGCAAATGGAAGGATGGGATAAAATCATTTTTTATAAAAAAAAGTTGAGAAAAAATAATAAATAGGCTTCTATGTTCAGGTAGAAAGTTTGAACAGTGGGGGAGACAAGTTTGTGCTTCTGTGAGAGACTTCCTGTCAGATACTATGTCTGAATTTCCTTGAAATCTGAAAATCTATTCTCTATAATGTATACTAATATATCCAGCATTTTCAAGATACATCATTAAGAATTCAGTAAATAAATACAACACATTCAGCCTCAAAATGATATGGTCAATAAGATAAAGTCAGACTATAGAATTGAGTTGAAACATGAAAGATAGATAAACCTTCTAAGAAAGGACCTTAAAACTGGCTGCACTGTGGAGTTATTTAAGTGATTTAAAAATCCAATTACTGCAGAGGGTCCCATTTCCAAAAATAATGGTTTGATTAATTCAGGATGGGACCTGAGAATCAGTATTTTTTAAAGTTCCCAGATGATTCTAATGTGTAGTTTCGCTTGAGAATGATTTATTTCAGAGATAGCTATGACTAACTATAAACTATCGGTAAGACAAATCAAGCATACTTTGTATGTGCATTGAGTGTATTGCTAAAGATTCCTGAATATAGAAGGGCTACATAGACATTTTGTTCTCATGAATGAAAATGGCTAGCATGTTTGAAAATGAAATTGACAAATAGATGTTTTTGTTTTAAATTTCCAATATATAATAGCCTTAAAAAATAAACCTGTGATGTTAGCATTTGTAGTATCTCTATTTTAGAGATACTAAAATATAGAGGATAGAGATAGGACAAATAAAACCTACCTAATTTCCAGAGTTACAAACCTATAGCTTGGTGCAAAAGTAATTGTGGTTTTTGCCATTGAAAGTAATGGCAATACCACAATTCCTTTTGCACCAACCTAATAGAAGGTGGTTTGGGATTCAAACCCAGTCTCCCTGATGCTGATGTACAGTCCTTTGGGGTTTCCTATAAGGTTATGCTTCAGCCCCTGGCAGGTGCTCCTTGGCATACTATCCTTGTTTCAGAATAACAGTATTTTTCTAGGGAGAAAAGAAATAAAGTCAAGACAAAAATGGAAAGAGTAACAAGCTTGGGAAGAACGTGAATACTATTAGATTTGTAGGTTATATGTTTCAGATTTGCACAGTATATTTTCTTCATTGTTGTTAAGGGAAAGGAAGCAACTGCAATCTTCCATGATGCCAGGAATAGGTTTTCACAGAAGCAAAGCACATTTAAGAGAAACTTCAAGATAAACTGAATTTAAGGCCTCTTCCATATAAGTGCTCTTACTTAACATCTTAGCTCCTCAACTTAAATAGAAGGCACATACATTACTGATGTTTTCACACACCCACCTAAAGTTCGATAGGATTTGGGTTTGGGTATCAGAAGAATTGAGTTGCCTACTGGCTTGCAGTCTGAATCCAGTTCATTAAAACTATGCTTTACAAGAATAAGGTTATTATTCTTATAAAAAGATTTGCGATTAAGATTAATTAGTTTACAACCATGTTTAAAACCTTGAAAGATACTGTTTCTGCATGATATCATTGTTAATGATTGTGTTATGGCACCCAGCATGACGCTATGCTTATGCAGGTACTTTGAAAATATTACTGGGTGGTTTGATGATTTTGTATGATTAAAAACACACAAAAAGTTGGCCTTCATTAGCTGGAATTTAAGGAAATATAAGAGTTTGCAAGTAAAAGGTATGTCTTCTTGCCATTTTTAATTGCTTAACTTTCATGAGACATACTGTATTGTCTTTTTTAACCTTTTACTACTATGCAGAATTGAGAGACAAGCTGAAGTTGCAGTCATATTCAACTCTGAGCTGAATAAACAATAAGAATACTCAGAAAATCATAATTGCTAACACATTGATAACATAGTATGCTAGTCACTATAGTAATTGCATAAATTATCTTAAATGTTGCAGCTATGAATGAGGTAGGTACTAGTATCATTTATACTTTCCCAATGGGAAAAAGAAAGCTTGAAGTCATATTTAAGGTCACACATCCAGTCATGTAGCAGAGCTGGAACGGAAACTCAAAGCTAATCTAGGAGGGTTGAATTTAAGGGAGTTATCACTAAATACATCAATACCAAAAACTTCCAGTATTCTCTCTGTAAGTTTGCATAACTCCCTGTGGCTTCCATAGGCTATTTGGAAACAAATGTGAATATACATGGTTTCTTTCTGTCTATTCTTTGGTTAATTAGAGGTTTTGGTAGTTCTTATCTGCTTATACAAAAGACAGACAGATACAATTACAAGGGTGGTTTGAAATAAGTCCAGAATCTTCCTACCCACTGACCATGCAGAATTCAAACCCTTAATGTGCATCATTTCACTCTACTTTGTAATTTCTCTTAAAACACACACAAACTATTAGCTCATTCAAAATGGCTTGGATGGAAATAGCTGATTTAAACTGATGTTTAAATCTTATAACCAAGCCAGACAGCTGTCTGTGTTAGAGGCTCTACTGCCTTATTACTATTTTTATTTTGATTATATCAGCAAATGAGAATCAATAGTGAGACAGGATCTGTGAATGGGTGTTTATTCATATGCATGCTTTCCAGCTGCATGTGGTAATGCGATTGGAAATGATAGTGTCGTTATGGAAGTGCTGATAGTACCTAAAATGTTTGAATGCTCACTAAGTACGGAGCGCTAGTCTACATGCTGCACATGGATTATTTCAGAACAACCCAATGGGCAGAAACATGACCCCATTTTACAGGTGAGCTTATATCACTTTGTACAAGGGTAGGCAGCTAACAATTGGCAGTACCACACGGACGTTTTTACTTTAGAGTTCGCTTTAAACATCTAAATGGTCTTGGCATGAAATTCTGTTATTACTGGAGATCAAAGAGCACGACTACATTATAAGCAATACAATGGGATTGTTTTGAACCAGAAAGTCTCAGGTTCAATTTCTAGTGCCACCATTTATCATTCGGTGTCCTTGGGCTAATTACCTTTTTTGCTAACTGAAGATAATAGCATTTCCTACCTCGTAGGTTGGTATGAGGTTGATCAATTAATTCATATAAAACATTTTAGCATAATAACTAAAAAATAATAAGTACTCAGTTATTATTATGATTTGAGTTATCTAACTCTGGTTCCATGAGTTGATTCAGGCTGTAAAAATAGGCAATAAATGCATTAGGCAGCTTTGATTGCTTTCTGCAACTCTTAGCAGCTTTACATTGCTTAACAATTTAGTACAATTTAACATTTGTAGAGCTCCTTTCTCACAAAGATAATTGATGTCACCAGTCATCAGCCAGCTTGTGAACTGGCTCAGAACAAGAAAACCCACAAATTTCACATGCGGAAAAAGGCAAGCAAGTGAAAATTCTTGCCTTAGGACATGCTTGAATTCAAGAAGATTTGAGGATTAGCACTAAGGCGTGTTACCTAACAAGAGAAAACACATCTCTTCTGAAAGTTCCTGATAGCCCGAGGAATCAGAAACCCAATGACTCCAGAGAGAAGGGAAAGACATCTGAGAAAGAAAATACGACACAGACTCTTGTTTAATGCTGGATATGTTCCAGCTACACTAAACTTACTCAATTGTCTTGGCAAACTCTGCCATTGATGAGACATCCAGTAATCCATGCTCAGGAGAGAAGAGAAACAGTAACAACTGTAACTGAAACTGTAACTGATTAGGTTTCATTAACTCAAAAGCTCTAAGAAAAAAAAAGTCGTAGCAGCCGTGGTTTTTGCGGCAATCTAACAAATACATTTTAGAAGATAACTTTTTCAGTAACTTGTTTTTTACCAAATGCATTATAATATATAAGCTGACAGCCATATTTATATAAAAATAAATGTGTATGTGCATTTTTGTGGTACATGGACTTGAATGGCAATATGCTACTAATCATGCTCATCTCCCCCGGTCTAGCCTCCCTCCTATCTTTCACCGCCCCCAGATATACACTAACCTCCTTCTTCATTCCACCAACTAAAACGCTTGTTAATATCACTTCATTGGGAACTGAAACAATGAATTCAGTTTCATGCCTTAGCTGAGATAAATGTGGTAGGAAAATTTTTCTTTTAATGTAATTTAAAGGGGTAGATGCATACACATATATATTCTTTGATTTATTTTGAAAGAAGTTAGAAAATAGGAGATCATCAAATACATAAACTTAATAGTTTTGTTTTCACTCAAAAAGTTAAAAAAGAAAAAGCCATTTTGCAGTAATCAAGATAATTTTGAGGGTAGGACCTGGGCAGAGAGAGTACACAAGTACTCTCTTATCTGTGGTTTCTCTTTCTGTAGTTTCGGTTACCCATGGTTAGTTGCAGGTTCAAAAGTAGGTGAGTACTTCTGATATTTTCAGAAAAAGTGAGAGAAACCACATTCACATCACCTTTACTGCAGTATATTAATTGTTCTATTTTATGATTATTGTTATTAATCTCTAATTGTGCCTGACTTATGAATGAAACTTTATCATAGGCATGCATGGATGGGAAAACACATCATATATGTAGGGTTTAGTACTAGCCATGGGTTTAGTCTCTCAGAAGGTATCCTCCATGGATAAGTGGGACTACTGCATGCTACATGCTTGGATGGGACTTCCAATCTCATTTTTTAGTTCAACTCTAAGCTTTCTGTCTCATTAGGTAGAACGTTCTTCCCTAAAAGATATGAAGTAAATGAACGCTTGGTAAAGGTGTTCATGTATAATTATAACTGGAAGTCAGACCTGTCTTAGGCAACATAATGCTCAAGGTAAAGTTCATCTCTGCTGGTTTTCCATCTACTTCTGCCAGAGCTGCTGCTTGCTTCTGACTCTCCCTTTGCCTTCCTGCCTTCCCTGATTCTTGTCAAAGGGATAAAGTGTCAGGCAAAGCAAGTTTAAGGGTTTTGCCTTTCAAAGGAGATTTCTTCCATTTAGAAAATGAAAAGATTTTTTCAAGAGGGGACCATGAAACCATGAAACTATCTAGCTTGGGCATCAACAATTTAAGTTTTGAAATAAAATTGTGTTTAAATTTCAGTTTTGACACTTCCAGGTTTTATAACCATGGAGGGTGGCGGCAAATGACTTCAATCTCCTTCGAATTCTTTGTCTGAAAAGAAATGGGGATAGCAATATTACCTATCTCATGTTGATAATTGAGAATACAGGGAAATTATCTGACTTGTATCCCTTTAAATAATAACATCTGGGACCACCAAAATCACTTGCTGGTGAGACTGCTTACCATACTAGTCATAGATTGCTATAACTTCAAAGAATCTTAGAGGTCAGCCACTTCAAGGTACCTGGAAAAAGAGACTCAGCCAGATAAACCAATTTTCCATGGCCACACAGGAGCTGAGAGATTGAGTCATATCGCTAGCAGGGGCTTCTTACTGCAGTTCAAATCCTTTTCACTTGTAGTTCTAATTCTGTTCACTTCACTGAGAATTCTTGAGTGTATAGGGAGCTGATGATGACAACTTTCATTTTGAAGTAAAATATTCATAATCCTTAAAGTGTGTATTTTGCTTAAGATTCCATGTTAAGGCTCAAATTCTCCATTTCATTTAAACATTTATTGGTTTGGTGTTCACTGAGCAACATTTTTGTTAATTTCAAAATGTCATTCATGCGACACAAAATAAGTTTATGAAATTACTCCCTTTTCTAAGCCTAAATTTCATTGAAGAGCAGATATGAGGGCCAATTCTATAGACACAGACCCATACACACACCCTCCAACCCCCTACACATGCTGTAACACGTGAATTTCCCAACACTATAAAGCATGCTGTTGCAAGTTGCTATTTGAGTACAGGAAGGAAAGAAATTAATATGTTTTTGTAGTTATTGTTTTCACACATTCTGAAGTACATTTTGATGTTCACATAGAAGATATCTGTTGAGTGAATCCAACCTTTAGACATAGGTTGGCAAACTTTCTGTAAAGGGACAGATATAAATATTTTAGGTTTTGTAAGTGAAGAGACAGAATTTAAAAAATCATCTAGGTACTTATGTAATTAGAGAAAGTCAATTTTTATTATGTTTTTCGGGAAAATTTAAAATATAAGGGCACAACATTTTTTGAAATACATTTTTATTATTGAGAAAAAATGAATTCATTTATGAAGGATAACAGTTTTTGCAACTAAGATTCAAAATAATATTTCCTATCACCATATTGATTGTGAACATTTCTCTATTAAAAACCATTCTCAGCTCACAGGCCCTTCAAAAACAGCCTAGAGAAAAATGATTAAAGCAATGAGTCAAAGTTAGTTCACCAAGGGAAATAAATGCGATCAAGAAGATCAATGATTGACTCTGGAACAAAATTCAGAAAATGAAATTTTGTACAAAAAGAGCAAAGAAGACACAGAATCAGCATGTAATAAGATAGCTTCAATAAATAATTGCGCACAAGAAATTCAGGGACTAAGTTGCACTAAGTCATAGATTATAACATAATTTCTGAATCTTGCCTTCTATTATAGTTCTTTTATTTTTAGAATATATATCCTTTATCACATTCAAATATTTTCCTTCAATCCGGGATTAAGAGACTTCTAAACTAAACAACGTGATAAAGTTTCTGAAAGTGAATGTTGCAGAATAAACCTGGAAAAAGAATGTCATCTGAGTTAATATTTGGGAACAGAGTGAATTATAAGCAAATATTACTCTTTTTGAACTTTATGTGGAAGCTTGTGTGTGGAGAGGATGAGAATAACTCCAGATTATGCCTCTTTGGCATAAGGATTATTTTAAGCTGAAGGCAATTGAGAGAAAGCATTTCTCTGCTCTTCTTCTATTTGTCTACAAGCAAAGCATAAATTCCCATTGTGATGGTGTCCCTTCTCCTTCCCCTGACCAGAAAAAGGAGAAAAAACATTCTTACCACTGAGATTAGTCTGTGTGCACAAACATTACTAAGTAACTCCTATATACCATTAGTTTTCCTCATGTATTTACCTTCGCACGATTTATCACCCTTGGAAGCCTAAAACTATCTTGAAAAAAGATCTAGTCACTTCTCTAAAATCGTCACCCTTTGTTGAAGATATATAACTCCTCAAGTCTAATTGCATATTTGGGCTTTCACTTCTTTTCTCTGCAATTACATTGAATATGAAATTTCAAATAAAATGTGTATGCCTTTTGCCTGTTAATCTGTATTTTGCCAGTTTAATTCACAAACTCCAGGTACTAAACCTAAGAAATTAGTGGGAAAACTTTTGCTCTCCTACCTGTGCTTGAAAGTAATAAACAAAATGTAGCAGATTCAAATATAACATCTATAAAAACCTTTTTCAGTATTGTAATTTGAGGACTGAGGGTAAGGAGCAATTGCTGCAAGATTCAGGCCAAATCTTCAAGAGGAAACCACAGAACACTACAATTTTGCCATTTATTGAAAATTGTAGTCTCTTGGTTGTCTGCACTTTCCTTTCTTAGCTTTATTTTCTATACACTATTGTTTTTTGTTAATCTGAGCAACAAACATTTTTTATTTCCCTAATGCTATAATTTTAAGAAAACTCTTTCTAACAAAAGCCTCATTAAGATAGGACACTTTCCAACATCTACACATCCTATTTTTCTTTTGGTAAAAATGTGTTGTGATATGAACAGGACTGGGATCTTATTGCCAAGTAAGGCTGGCTGTGAATCCTGGATCCATCATGAATCTGTTGAGTGACTTTGGACAAATTTTCCATCTCTCTTCCAATCTGAAAAAGAAAAAACCTGGTGTAAGGTCTTAATTCTCTGGGTTATTACAATTAAATAAGATAACGTGCATAATCAATGACGTGTATATTTGTATCTATACACACATGTATATAATAAATTTGTAAGGCAATTTTGAAGATGAGACTATGCCTTTTAGCTTCTAAAATGCATTATGTGATATAAATTATAATATTTAAAAATAGATACATTCAGAAATCAAATATTAAAAAAATGAAGTTGTCCTGATAGAGGACTATATCAGGCATTTGCCCAAGGATTTTGTAAGAATGTATTTGGCCATTTACTCTACTACACTGCAAATGCTACAAGTCTAAGAAGAACCTCTGCTTCAACCAGATTTTTCCCTCCTAAAAGGAAAATTGTTGATCTCAGGTGGCATGTATACAGTTTTATATTGAAAGGGAATGTCATACATTCTCACTAGCTCTACTATTCCATTACACGAAATAATTATAGAATTGCTATCTTAGTCCAATTTGTCTGCTATAAAATACCATTAAACTGGATAGCTTATAAATAACAGAAATGTATTTCTCTCAGTTCTGGAGACTTGGAAGTTTAAGATAGAGACAAAGGCGGATTCAGTGTCTGATGAGGGCCCTCTTTATGGTTCACAGATGATGCCCTCTCACTACATCCTCACCTGGTAGAAGGAACAAGGGGGTGTCTCTAAGACACTTTTTATAAGGGCATGGATTCCATTCATGAAGGCTCTGCCCTTATGATATAATGGCCTCTCAAAGCCCCTCCTGCTAAAACTATCACATTGTGATTCGTTTTCAACATATAAATTTTAAGAGAACCTAGACATTCAGACCATAGCAATTAGTGAAAAAGGGAGAACAGTCATACAGGTGGTCATTCTTAATAAAATACCATTCTAATTTGTTATGTGGGTCCTGGTTTAAAAGGGGGTGGGAATGAAGTAAATATAGGAAAATCCATAGTAAATTTGAATATGCAATTCTGGTTTCCATTTTTTTTTTTAACAGCTGGTGCTGGCCTTCCATAATTTTTATTGCCAAATAATTACTCTGTACATTGAAAATAACATTGACCACCTCCTACCATCTTCAGAAATTTTGTGGACTACATTTATGGTGATAAAGATCAGATATAGTATATGAATTCTAAGTATCAACATTATAAAAGATGAAATGTTATTTTCACCTTTCAACCAGCTATTTTCTGCACTTTGAAAAATATGTATATTTACATTGTTAACTACCAAGCAAACTCCTTTCCAATTCAGCATTTCTCATTTCTTACTATTTCTTTGTTGGGCGTCTGTTCTTATTTCAATAAAACAATTAAACAAAGTTCCATTCCCTCTAGGCACTGATAAGATTTTGCCGAATTACTAAGATATTTCTCTAAATCCTTGAATTCACTTATGTGGAGTGATTATTTTATGAGCTTTATTAAATCTAAAAAGACATCCTCATCCTAAGTATCTGTTAGTGTCAACAAGGGTTGGCAAACTATTCAGGAGATAATTGACTCTATAGTTTATTTGGTCACAACAAATGTAGGTACACAGCAAATGTGTGACAATTTATTCTGTCAAAACAAAAGTAGATATGCACTGAAGGTGTGGGCTTGGTTGTGGTGGGAGTGAGGGATCTCTGTGTATTTCCTGGTTCCTTGAAAATAACTTGAAGTCATTAAGACGATATAAAAGATACAACAGAGAGAAAAGTTTATTCCATTTTTGATGCAGGACTATGTATCTTAGAGCTCTTTTTACGCTGTACCTTTGTTCACATTTCCCCTTCTGTCCAAAAGACCCTCAGCTCATATCCCCTCTTAGCCAAGATTGCTTGGCTGGAGCAAATGAAAGGCAAATCGGGAAAAACTGTAGAAAGCTTTCTCAGTCTTCTACCTCCACCCCCATCTCTGTTTCTGTCCTTCATGATTCTCTGTCACAAGTATCTGTGCAATTGCATAATGACCGCTTCGCATGAGTCCATAAAATCAGACATTCCTTCATTCAACACATTGTTATGAAGTGCCTGCTATGTGAAGTAATCAGCGGAATCTGGACTTTCCAACAATATTAACTGTGTGTTTTCATAGGCACAAAAGACTACTGACCACTGTAAATAAGATCAGCACCTAGGGTTGATGTCCAGTGGTTAGGATTGACTGGCAGTGTGGAGCCATCAACACTTTTTTGCCCCATGACCTCATGCATTCTGAATGGTTTGTTGACCACAGAGAAGTATCTGCTAAACTTTTCTCCCCCTTGTGCTAAACTTAGTGACCCATGCAAATAGCAAATCATCAATGCTTGATTATGGTATCTAATCAATTGATACACCTAGCCCAAATATCTTTATATATTATATATTAATCTCTCTAATAATCTGAAGCACTCAGTTGCCATTTAGACTCACTTATCTCCCCTTTTCTTTTTCCTCTGCCTATTCTCATTAAATATATTTACATGAAAATAGAGTTTGGATCCCTTGTGATCTTAGCTTTGCTTTTGACAGAATTTCTTCCTTTTGAAACAATAATGCTCCCCTAATGAGTTGACATGATGTCAAAGACATTAAATCAATTGAAATTCAACAAATGTAAAAATGCCGATTTGAGAAAATGCTCTGAAGAATTCAAGATGTTGGATTAATAAATAGTAAAGTCATTTTATCATTACCAAAAATCTCGTGCATTTGTTTTTTCATCTTGTGCCATTTAGACTAAGGTAGCAGCAGCAAAACTTAACAATCAGATGCTAAAGTAAATATAGAATTGCTTAAGCACTGATTTCAAACATTTCACAGACATTTTTGTACCTCACAGGCTGAGCTTAGCAAAATAATTGTGGTATGCATTATATTCTGTTATCATAATTTTACTCAGTTATTATCATTGGGAAAAATGAGAATTACTAAAATCTACTTCGATGACTAATGAGCAGCTTCTCCTGAATCACCACTCTTAAGCATGTTTTATTAGAAGCACATATTCCTCAACTATTATAACGTGAAGGGTAGAAATTTAGTAGAAAAACAAAACAGGAAAAGAAAGAATGCTTTATTTTATTTATCCCATCGGAACAGGAAGCCATTTAAATGTACGAATGTAAAGCATCTCTTCAGAGGCTGCTACGGGTAATTGTTCCTGTCTTTAAGTGATGGGCTATTTAAAGTGCAACAGTCATGCACTCACCAGTCTAATTTATATTGCAAGATATTATAAATACATTAGTCTCATAGAATACAAAATTTACAATCAAAACCCGTTGAGGTTTTAGTGGAGAAAGAGAGAGAGGCGATGGTGACAACAGCCCAAGGTGAGGGTGCAAAATGACCTCTTGCAGTTGCTCTAATGGATTGAGATTCAAGGCAGTAATTATGTAAAAGAGGGTAGGAACTGTATTTGCTAACAGTGTAGTGGAAGCATAGAGTCCGTACAGCTACAATCTCAATGACAAGGAGAGGCACAGGAGTAAATAAGAACCTGAGAAATCAGTCTGAAAGATGCTAAAATTTCCCTTTGATGCAGGACCTCAGAAATCCGTTGGTAGTGTCGGGGGACTAACAACAGTAACAAAACCAAAACGTGTAGATATTCCCAATGTGGAAAAAGCAGCTAGGTGGTTTTAGGTTGATGTTAGAAGCTTCTGAAACTGTAAATACTCCAAAGCTATCTCTTTTGTTTTTTGTTTTTACAGATTGAAATAAAAACAAAGTAATAATGAAAAAGACATCAAACTAAGAAAAGCGGAAATAGTTGCTTTGTTGCTACTTTTTTTCTTTTTTGTTTTATAAGGCATAGACTCTCATTTCTGTTATGTCAGGAAACATGGTTTTATGGCAAAAACCACCCAGAGTTGAGGAAACATAGATCCATCTGTCAGAAGTTGGGGTATATGGAAACTTCATTCTTCCCTAGCCTGTCTACCATCAGCAACTTGAGAGCTCAGCATTTTCTGGTTTCAGGTTTCTGATGCCTCTGCTTCTCTTCTGTTTATTTTTAATTTCGTGTCTTTCTACCGCTTGGCTTCTGCTTTACCGTGACTACTGCTGCGTCATGGCCTCTGCTGGGTCCCTCACAGGAGTATCCCACTCTCCTCAATTGTCTTTGTGCCACGCCCAGACTCCTCTGGAGAAGATCTGATTGGGTGGGCCAGTCCCATCCCACGATAGGACATCTCTATTCTACAGCGTTTCCCCGCCAAGAAAACTCATTAAACACTTTGGTTTTGCCAATAATTCCTGATCCAGTCAGTTCTGACTGGGATGGCAGTGTGACATGGTAGAGAGCACTGTTCCCTCAAAGTAAGGAAACTCTGGACTGTGATTCACTTTGCCTTGAGAGCTCTTTACACACAGCTGTCCGTCCTTCATGTCTTTGCTCAAATATACTCTTTTCAGTAAGCTCTTCCCTGACCACCCTGTTTAAAATTTAGCTCCCCACCTTTCTAACACTTGCGTGTGTCCAGGAAATCACTCTCTTTCCTTCCTTCTTCCATTTCATTTTTCTTCTGAATTTCTGTGAACATCCGATAAAGTATATAGTGTTCTCATTTACTTTGTATAATGTCTATTTCCCTCCATTAGCATATAAGCTCTGCAATTACAGGGATATTTTCTTTTCCTATACGGGCTCTTTTTCTACTGTTGGGTACCGAGAGCCTAGGCCAGTGCCTGACATATGGTAGCCATGCAATAAATACTGACTAAATGTGGTCTGATTGACAAGATGCTGTAGCAAAATTAAAGATGATACTAACATGGGAAAATATCGAGTACCACTCCAGTATGATACCTACAGATCGACTAGTCCAAGTAAGAGGGCGAGGTAAAAGTCCACAAAAGAAAGTTTTCAGAAAACAAAACTTGGTGAAATATCTGATTGAATATATATTTTTTTGGGGTGGAAAGAAATTGAGTGTATGATAAAGATAGTACAAAAATAAAAGCAAAGAATTAGAAACTTTGGGGAAGATTATAAAAGAAAAGAAGCATAATCAAATATACTAGTAAGTACTGCAAAGAAAAATAATTCTATAGATTGTGGTAGAAAGACTGAAAGATGGCTCACAATTATTCTTGCCTCATAGTACTCATGGTTTTCTGTAATCGCCTTCCCTTGTTGCCTCCTAGTTATCATGGTTTTGTTTAATCCCCTTCCCTTGAGGCAAGACCTGATTTGCTTCTAATCAATAAAAAATGACAAAAGTAACAGGATGCCATTTCCGTGGTTATATAACATAAGATTGTAATGACTGTCTTATCAGCTGACTTTATCCTATCTTGGTTTTGATGAAATAAGCTGCTTTGATGCGAACTGCTCTCTGGAGAAGTGAGAAACCCAGGGTAGTCTTTGGCCAATACCTAGGAAGAAACTGAGACCCTCAGTCCTACAATCTGCAAAGAAGCAAATTCTGCCAACAACGAAAAAACCATATGAGCTTGGAAGCAGATTCTTTCCCAGCTGAGCCTTGAGAGGAGACTGTATCTCAGACATAGGCCTTGACTGCAGCCAGGTGAGAGGACTCAGCAGAGGGTTCAGCTGCTCTGTGCCCATACTCCTGATCCACAGAAACTGAGCTAACAACCCTACTGCTTTGAGCCACTATGTTTGTGGTAATTTGTTATAAGCAATAGATAACTAATATGTTTCTATAATAATTTCAATACTTTTCATTAATTTATGTTTTTGAGAATCAATCTACAGACAGAATACAAAGAAGAATGGATATGAAAATGCAACAGTATTTAAGTATTTTCAAGCTCAGCATTGTAAGAGTAAGAAATTGTGGTGTGAACTTGATATGGGAAATAGAGAAGAAATGGGAGGTAATGGGGCTTATAGTTTCATTTTATAATGTGAGGATCAACTTTATATAACAAGGAATAAAGTGTAGATTTATTATGTAAATTTACAAAAGGAAAAAATGGGTGAAATAAAAATATTATAGTAGCCAGATGAAAAAAAGAAGCTGGGATACTTGGAGTGAATCAAAGTAGAATTTCTCAGGAAAAGAAGTTAAAAGACTGCTACATGATAAAGCAATGCGGTACACACATGCTAATTAGATATCTGAAAGTAACTAGCAATAGAAATAACCACTAGAGTTGAAAGTGGTTGCTTTCATGAGAGAATGAAGCAATAGGGTGTTAATTTTCATGTTCCCTCTAAACTACATCATTTAAAACCTTATATACATTTTACTTAAAAAAATTGCAATAAAAATAAATACATAAAATATGAATGTTATGATTTAAATCATAAATTAGAAATAAAGAGTATATTGTTATTTATTCCAAAATATCAATTCTGGCTTTCTGGCTCACTGATATTTTCAGGATTCTCCCCTGCTTTCTAAATTTTTTATTTTTTTGCTTTACTGTTCAATTTTGCTGATGATACAAATAATATATGTTCATCTTAAATAATCTGGAAAAGTATAAAAATATTGTCACTAATATATCTGGAATTCTACCACTGTGGAATAATTATCATTGGCATTTTGGTGATTATTTCTTCTTGCTTCTCTTTCCGCATTCTTAAAATATACTGCCAGGGCTGATCTTGAACTCTGGGTTTTAAGACATCCACCAGCCTTAATTTTAATCCCATTTTCATAAATGGGATTATATCATAATATCGCTTTTAATATTGGATAAGATACTCTTCCACACACCATATTTTTCATCTCTGCTTGTATTTATTTTGCATTTCTAAGAAAAGTATGCTGCTTAATACACAGTTGTATGTGTTCATTTCTCTATTGTTTCATGATTGTGTAATTGAGATAATGCATGCAGATAGTGGATCTAAGTTTCTATTAATGAATATGAAAAATTTATCAGTGAAGTGAATTAAATAGTGTATTAATATACCTCTACATATAATTCCATGTAAAGGTAATTTGTGGCTAATTGTTCTATACATACATTTAAATTAATAAACAGATACACTCATCTACACACCATCTCCTTGACCTGAAAGACAGCAATGTCAACCATCTGAAACATCGCAATCAATCAGGACAAAGGCAATTATGATTTTCATCTATTCCAGTAAATGTCATAAAATCTATGTACTTTATTTGAATTCCATTAAGTTTCATTTTACCTACATTTATGTTAGCCACAACTCTAATAAACTTGGTTATGTGATTTCAAGCATATTAAAAGCAGAATCTTGAAGATGATTATGATAGAGTGCTATAACCAGCAGACACAACCTGTCAATTAAAATAGGAATTTGACTCTAATTAATGTTAGGCCTTATACTCCTAAATGATCTTGAAAATCTGAGAGCCCATTAAAAAATTGATGTTCAAATGATGATCCCATGTCGACAAGGAAAGGTTACATTATCTTCAGCTTCCTTTGCTTCAAAAGAAAATCAATGAAAAGTTTAAAATGATTTTAGGAAAATTTGAATTCAAAAGACTGACATTTAAACAAAGTTCTTGTTGCTTTAATTTATAACTATCTTGTCATCAGCATCGCCAGTAAAAACAGCAGCCACAGCAGTATCATGATTTCTATGATTTTTAAAGCATCTATTTGCAAGGCATGCTGGAAACTACTTTGCATTTTAACTGAATTAATTCAGCAACAACCTTAGATAGATATTGTTACACCTATTATCAGTTAAAAATCAGGTTTAGTTCAACCATTGTGGAAGACAGTGTGGCGATTCCTCAAGGACCTAGAAATAGAAATTCCATTTGACCCAGCAATCCCATTACTGGGTATATATCCAAAGGATTATAAATCATTCTACTATAAGGACACATGCACACGAATGTTCATTGCAGCACAGTTTACAATAGCAAAGACCTGGAACCAACCCAAATGCCC
>PVKV010025407.1:0-29726 GCA_004027835.1 Alouatta palliata | reverse complement strand
GAGGGAGGGAAGGAAGGAAGGAAGGAAGGAGAGAGGGAGGGAAGGAAGGAAGGAAGGAAGGAGAGAGGGAGGGAAGGAAGGAGGGAGGGAAGGAAGGAAGGAGGGAGGAAGGAAGGAAAGGAGAAAGAAAATGGAGAAAGAAGCACAGCTTGGTGTTCGTGACTTGGAGGAAGGGAAGGGAAGTGTTACTGTAGTTTGATGGGGAGGAAGGCTTTGCTGAACAGGTAATATTTGAGCTGAGTCCGGGCACGCAAAGATCTGAAGAGAGTGTGCTTGCCTGGCGCAGTGGCTCACACCTGTAATCCTAGCCCTTTGGGAGACCAAGGCGGGCAAATCACTTGAGGTCAGAAGTTCAAGAGCAGCCTGGCCAACATGGTGAAACCCCTATCACTATTAAAACTAAAAAAAATTAGCTGGGTGTGGTGGTGCATGCCTGTAATCCTAGCTACTCAGGAGGCTGAGGTTGGAGGATTGCTTGTACCTGGAAGGTAGAGGTTGCAGTGAGCCAAGATCACACCAGTGCACACTCCAGCCTGGGCAACAGAGTGAGACTCCATCAGAAAGAAAGAAAGAAGAAAGAAAGAAAGAAAGAAAGAAAGAAAGAAAGAAAGAAAGAAAGAAGAAAAGAAAGAAGGAAAGAAGAAAAGAAAGAAGGAAAGAAAGAAAGGAAAGGAGGGAGGGAGAGAGAGGGCAAAGAAAGAAAGAAGAAAGAAAGAAGGAGGAAGGTAGGGAGGGAGGAAGAAAGGAAGGAAGGAGGCAAAGAAAGAAAGAGAGAGGGAGAGAGGGAGGGAGGAAGGGAGGGAGGGAGGGAGGGAGGGAGGAGGGGCTGGGGATGCACAGAGGCCAGACATGAGCAGCTCCACAGAGCAGGGGAAGGAGGCTGGACTGGACTCAGAGGGTAACGGGAAGCCCGGGTGCATTCGCCAATGGACACTTCCAGAAGATTGCTCTGGCTGCGCTATAGATCCTGGGTTGCCAGGGTGAGGGCAGCAACCCTGGAAGTCGATCCAAGACACTTTTGAGGACATCCAGCCACGAGTGATGACAGCTTGGACCAGGGAATGGAGGTTGGGGTGGAGCAGGGAGATGTGGGTAAAGTCAAGGCGTCCTTTCAGAAATGGAGCTAACAAGACTCAGTGATGGATTGGAGGAGGCCAGGCAGAGAATCTGGGGAGTGGGACTGACTCCCGGGATAAGCAGGTAGTGGGGGCAGTGGGTGTGCCCTGGATGAGAAGCAGGCTGGGGTGGGGCAGGCTGCAGCCTTAGATGGCTAAACCCGGAGGAAGGAGGTCATGACCCCACAAGGAATCAGGGTTCAAGGTCTTGCCCACCCTCAGGGTTAGAGATCCGCCTGTGCGTCTCTAGTAAGTCGAAACCCATGGGTCCATGTGGATTTTGACAGGCACCTGCTATAACTCATGAGAGCAGATTGCAGTAATCCCAAGCCTGCCTCCGTGTCAGGGCCCTAAGGAGTGCCCGGGCACCAGGAGACTCATGGGTGCAGCGATCAGGTCAGAACCTGGGGAGTCATCCTGGGGACAGGCTTCACTCCCGGGATCTGATGTGGGATGTCCCGAGGGGCCTCGATTCTCCATCTCAGGCTGGCTCCCGTTTCACAGCTCTCTGGATCTATCCCATGTCCGGAGAGGCTCCAGAGAATTCCCACAGTGCCCACAGGAACCACTTCAGAAACCGCTTGCGCAATTAAAAACGTCCTTGTCTACTGTGGGGCTTGTCATTGAAAGCGGGTGGAGGCACCCACGTGTGGGCTCACCCTCCCACGTGTGTTTACAACCACTTCAGTGGTGAGAACCTCCCTGCCTTCCTATCCGCTCAGCTGCCAGCGAAAGAGCCCTTCACGCCCCTTAGACGTTGCCTTTGTGTCTTTTCTCCAGGGTTCACCCATATTTATTTGTTTTCGGTGTGGTGCTTTGCTAAGTGTCCATGGAATGTGTCTCGGTTGCCAGTTGAGCTGGAATAGAACAGAGGAAGAGACGGCCATCAGGGCCGTTAATTCCTTAAAAATCATTTCTCAAAAAACAAGGAAGCGGGCACCCTGCCGGTTTCTCTGTCAGGTTCTCTTCCATCCTCAGCTGTCACTCATCTTTCCAGAATGAAAGGCACTTGCCTACCTAAGTCCCTACAGCACAGCTAGACCCCAGATCAACCTCAGAGTCCTCAGACCGCAGCCACACTCCGTGCTTCCATGATGCCACATGGAAGGCAATAGATCAAATGTCATTTTGGCTCCTAGATACAACAAAAAGAAGCAGAACAAACTTATGAAACTCTCCCTGGCCGGCTGACAGGAGGTTCATCAGGGCTGATGTTTTCATCTTTTGCTTTCACCTGTAGTTCCGTTTTACTTGGAGGTTAGTTGATAATACAGCTAAGAGGTCCCTGTGCATCTCTGGTGCTAAAATATTTAGTGAATCTGGAAGAAAACGGTTCCACAAACTTCCCAGCTGTTAGATTTCATTTCTAGTTGGCCTCGTTTCCCATAGACACAACCCACGGAAACTTCAGAGGAGCTGGGTTATCTCACGTCGTGTTGTTCTAAAATAAAGTGGCAAAAGCTGTTGGCCGTTGGATGGGTCTGAGACTTCTCCCATTAGAAGGGGAATAAGAGAGCTGCCAGAACTGGGATGACTTTGCTGATGGGGGTTTTGGGGTTACAGGAGCATGGTTTGCAGGACCAGAGGCTCTCCTGGTGCATCTGTTCACAGGAGTGCAGGGGACCGGGAGGGGTGCGGGAAGAGTGTAAAGCACCCCAGCATCCCAGCATTCAACCTCACTCTCAAAGTCATAGGCAGCCTCCCAGCCTCGGGGGAAAAGGGACAACAGAAAACATATGTGAAGTGATAAATAATGATTTCTGTGTCTCAGTGATTTTATTTATTTCCTTGACCCTCAATTTTGGATATCTATAAACCACACTTTTAAAAAATTATCTAACTCAGAATGTGAGGAATTTTGGAAATAGAAAATGTTTATGCCCTGAACTCATTCATTTGCCTCCCACTCACCAACTCCAAGTGGTTCCACATCACTGAAGAAAAATACACTATTTAGGCAATCACCAAAGATTCTATTTCCTGAACCCGGACCTGGAGCATAACCTCTTGCATGTTGCTTTAAACTCAGTAATTGCCATTATTAGCAGACATGCAGTGGCTGCAGGGGCGTCACTTGTGTGCCTCACTCCTTTTATTTTTTGGAGACAGAGTCTCGCTCTGTCACCCAGGCTGGAGTATAATGGCGCAATCTTGGCCCACTGCAACCTCCGCCTCCCAGGTTCAAGCAATTCTTGTGCTTCAACCTACAGAGTAGCTGGGATTATAGGCATGCGCCACCACACCTAATTTTTGTATTTTTAGTAGAGACGGGGTTTCGCCATGTTGGCCAGGCTGGTCTCGAACGCCTGACCTCAAGTGATCCGCCCTCCTCGGCCTCCCAAAGTGCTGGGATTACAAGCGTGAGCCACCACGCCCGGCCCTCACCCCTTCTCTTGTTCTTTGTCACATTATTCTTACAAAGGCATAAACTATTTACTTTTTTCTTTTTTGTTGTTCATTTGCTTTTGTTTTTCAGGCAGGGTCTTCCTCTGTTGCCCAGGCTGGAGTGCAACCGTGCAGTCATGGCTCACTGCAGCCTCGACCTCGCGGGATCAAACGACCTTCCCACCTCAGCCTCCCGAGTAGCTGGAACTACAGGTGTGTGGCATGACACCCAGCTAATTTTTTAATCTTTTTGTGGAGATAGGGTCTCATTATGTCATTCAGATTGATCTCAAACTTCTGGGCTCAAGGGATCTACCCACCTAAGCCTTCCAAAGTGTGGGATTATAGGCATGAGCCACCATGCCCATCCCAGAAACTACTCTTTTTCAATTTATTTTCTTTGTACACGTTCTCAGAGATTATTAAACAAAAAGCATGCCAAGTGGTAATTATAAATGTAGAAAATCACAGTTTGTAATCTATTCACATGAATGATATTAAACTACAGAACAGCACATTCTTCTGGGAGCCTTTGGCCTATGATCCTGATCATATCCTGTTAGGGGTGGTAGCTGGGCCAAAGTTCCCTTGAGAACTGGGACTCCCAACCTGTACACTGACAATTTCAGGAAAATCTTTTCAAAATTATTTACAAAAATCAGAATAAATATTTCTAAGGAGTAAAAAGCACTGGGAAAGATGTTGCATGAAAGACAGAAAGAGAGGCCGGGCGCGGGGGCTCACGCCTGTCACCCCAGCACTTTGGGAGGCCGAGGCGGGAAGATCACCTGAGGTCAGGAGTTCGAGACCAGCCTGAAACATGTAGAGAAACCCCCATCTCTACTAAAAAAATACAATTCGCCTGGAGAGGTGGTACATGCCTACAATCCCAGCTACTAGGGAGGCCAAGCCAGGAGAATCACTTGAACTCGGGAGGCAGAGGTTGCAGGAAGCCGAGATCGCGTCATTGCACGCCAGCTTGGGCAACAAGAGCGAAACTCTGTCTCAAAGAGAGAGAGAGAGAGAGAGAGAGAGAGAGAGAGAGAGAGAGAGAGAGAGAGAAAGGCTGAACCGTTGATTATAACCAGCAGAGCCAATTGACAGTTATTATGCAGTCGGCCGCACGTCTCATCCAGACCTTCAGGAACAGCCACTAAATGAATGGGAGGGATGACCCTCACACACAGCCCTGCTCCAGAATCAGCACCGTGTCTGCAGCCCACCTTGTTTCCCTCTGGCAGGAAAATCACCTTGAGCTGTGCAGCTGCTGACCTGAACATCCAGAGGCCCTGAACACACCCAAGCCTGTCAGTGCCACAGAGGAAGGCCTGGAGTTGGGAAGTTTTCATTCATCCTGGAAGATGAGGACGTACACCTGAAATCAGGACCTTTTTGAGATTTTTAATAACAAGCATGCGGTTAGACTGGTCTTAGACTCTGTGTCTCAGATTTGATGGAGAGAGACTCCTGAGTCATGCAGGCTGTCCCGTGGGGCCAAGTCTTCCTAGGAGGTTAGATCTCCATCCCTTTCCTTCACCATCTTCATCTCCTGATCAGAGACAATGTCATCATCACCCTCAAAGTGATCACTGATAGAACATCCCTCCGTCAGACCCTGCCCCGCGTGCCCCCTGCAGTCAGCCGCTGATTCCCTGGGACAACCCTAGGAAGTTTATGCTACTTTTTATTTTTATTGATTTATTATTATTATGTTGTTGTTTGGGTTTTTTTGGAGACCGGGACTTGCTCTGTCACCCAGGCTGGAGTGCAGGGGTGTGACCACAGCTTACCGCAGCTATGACCTCCTGGGCTCCAGTGATCCTCCTCCCTCAGCCTCCCAAGTATCTGGGACTACAAGCATGTACAACCATGCCCAGCTAATTTAAAAAAAATTTTTTTTTTGTAAAGATGAGATCTCCCTTTGTTGCCTAGACTGGTCTCCAATTCCTAGGCTCAAGTGATCCTCCCACCTCAGCCTCCCAAAGTGCTGGGAGTATAGGCGTGAGCCACTGCGCCCAGCCACTGTTTTTAAAACCTTCTTTGCAGATGAGGAAACTGAAGTTCTGAGAGTAAAAATAAGCTCCCCAAGGTCAGTTTGTGAGTGAAGGATTAAAGGTTCCAAAGCAGGGAGCCTCACTCCAGCACCCGAGTTCTTAACCACTCCACCATGCTCTTTCCATATGTGCTAAACATCATGAAAGAAAAATACTTGGTAAAAAAGAAGTGCACACGTGGGGCTTGTCATTACCTCGATATTGTATTCTGTTGTGCTTGAAGACATTGTCGTCACCAGACACACGACCTGTGGTCACCTCTAACTCAATTCTGTCACACTCACGTGTCAGACACACAGGCTCACAATCACATACACCACCAAGAGGATTATTTTTTGTGTTTTTATAATGATTTCATGGGCAGCTATGCAACGACTTTGGAAACCGTCCCATCTCATAACATCTTCCCTTCAAGAGAATGTTTCTTTCTTTAACCCATGAAAAAAAACCTTCCCAGTCTGTTTGCTCAAGTCTTTTTAACTATAATCCCCCTTCATCAGCTACAGCAACGAAGAATAGAAATGGGTGGTGAAGACACGCAGCGGCGTTCTCGCGAAGACGGAAGCAACAGCACTCACGCTCCAGTCTGCCTGACAGTCAGAGTCTTGGGACGAACTTCCAGTGTGAAAGTTTGTGTGGGATGAGAAAATAAAATCAATTTGCGGGGAACATGTTTGTAAGACTTTACATCCAGCCTGTGCAACGTGTCAAAAGCCCGTCTCTACTAAAAATATAAAAATTACCCAGGCATGGTGGCGTGCACCTGTAGTCCCAGCTTCTTGGGAGGCTGAGGCAGGAGGATTGCTTGAGCCCGGGAAAGGGAGGTTGCAGTGAACTGAGATTGCATCCCTCCACTCCAGCCTGGGCAACAGAGCAAGACCCCATTTCCAAAAAAAAACAAATCCAGGACTCACAGTTTCTTCTATTTGAGGGAAGGAATGATGTCAGGGCAATTAGATGTAAACTTTTGGCAGGAACTCAAGAATGACAAACACAGACGGGAAAACTCAGGGTGGAGTGAAACTTCTCCAGATGCCACTCCCCACACACTGGAGTTAAAACAATGGCAAAACGTGTTGTCAGATAAGTCATTAAGTGATGCTATCACTGCAGAAATACAAAGCATTGCTGTGTTTGTTGTTTTCTGTGGTTTTTTTGTTTTGTTCTGTTTTGTTTTTTTGCTGTGTTACCTAAGCCAAATATGAACTAATACACAAGTACACACAGTAACCATGAATGCCGTCAGATAAGTAATGACTTACGCTGTATACAGATTGTTGATGTTTTTGGGTCTTTGCAGGGTTGGAATAAACAGAGAACAGAGGCAGACCATCCAAGGAGGAAAAATAGAAGCTTCTGGCAGATGCTGAAACCAGAAAAAGGCATGAAAAGACAGGGATGGGACTGTCAGGGCTGTACTGTCAGTTACCAACCCGTCTGTTGAAAGCAGAAGGAAAATGAACTGGTCCATGGAAGGAAAGGCCAGTGGCAATGCTGGCTGCAGGCTTAGCTAGATCCAGGGCCCAGGTGACGTCCTGAGGTTCAGTTTTGCCCTCCCCAATGTTGGCCTTCTTTTCAGAGCCTTTTCTTGCTGTGGATATCTACAAGCAGTGCCAAGCCTGGACTCACTCTCTGGCTTGTTTTAATTATGTCATTAGACCAGCTTTCTTTTCTTTTCTTTTTTGAAACTGGTCTCCTTCTGTCACCAAGGCTGGAGTGCAGTGGTACTATCACAGTTCACTGTAGTCTAGACCTTCTGGGTTCAAAGAATCTTCTCACCTTAGCCTCCCCAGTAGCCAGGACCACAGGCATGCACCACCACACCCAGCTAATTCTTTTACTTTTTGTAGATACAGGGGGGTCTCACTATGTTTCTCAGGCTGGTCTTGAACCCCTGACCTCAAGTGATCTACCCACCTCAGCCTTCCAAAGTGCTGGGATTACCGGCATGAGCCACGGCACCTGGCCTATTATTACTTTTTTAGACAGGGTCTTGCTCTTTCGCCCAAGCTGGAGTGCAGTGGTGTGATCACGGCTCAATGTAGCCTCAACCTCCTGTCTCTACAAATTTTTTAATTTGTAGAGACAGGGTCTGGCTCTGTTGTTCAAGCTGGTCTCAAACTCCTGGCCTCAAGTGGTCCTCCCACCTCAGCCTCCAAAAATGCTGGGATTACAGGTTTGAGCCACTGAGCCTGGCCTCATTAGACCAGTTTTCTGATAAACATGATAGATAAATCATAATCATTTTCTTGTTGGTTAGCAAGGAATAGAATAGAAAATAGCAATTCATTAATTTAAGCACATGAATATGTAGGAGGAGAGGCGCCCACGCAGGGGAGAAGGTTGCCAGTTTTCCAAGAAGGAACTCTGACTTGTGCAGATATTTAGGAGAAAAATCTTAAAAATAATGGCGATTTTAGGGAGCTTAGGAAAATTCAAGATGACCTATGTCAGTACTGGAAGCACGTTATCAAAATGTATGAACGTGAGGCTCTAGAATTCTCCAAAAGCTTTAGAGTAGCCTAAATAACCTGAGGAATATTTTTCAGTCCTGAGTGGCAGTTTGTAGAATGCCTGAGACTAACATGGGAAGAGCTCCAAGACATTCTGTATGAAAAGAGCAACAGATACAAGCTACAGAACCAATAGGGTAATGTGGTGTCATTTACATACAGCATATCCGTAAATGACACCTGGGTACATATTATGTAAAGGCATAGGGAAAGTTCTGGAAGGATAGGATGCAAACCAAAAGAGAATATACTTCTGGAGAATGGAGATAAGGGCCAGAGTCACAGGTCTTTACTGCCCAGGGGTACGCCTGGAACTATTCTATCGTCCCAGCTGCGTGGGAGGCTGAGGTGGGAGGATCACTTGAGCCCAGAAGTTCAAGGCTGCAGTGAGCTGAGATTTAGCTACTGCACTTCAGCCTTGGTGACAGGGTAAGACATTGTCTTTAAAAAATAAATAAATAAGGTCAGGCACAGTGGCTCCTGCTTGGGAGGCCAAGGCAGGAGGATCACTTGAGGCCAGGAATTTGAGACCAGCCTGGGCAACAAAGTGAGACCTCATCTCTAATAAAAATATTAAAATCATCTGGGCATGGTGGCACATTCCTGTAATCCCAGCTACTCAGGAGGCTGAGGCAGGAGGGTCACTTGAGCCCGCAAGGTTGAAGATGCAGTAAGCCAAGATCACGCCACTGGCACTGCAGCCTGGCGACAGAGTAAGTCTCAAATAAATAAATAAATAAATATATAAAGTTTTTAAAAAAGAGCTCTCTAGCCTTGTTGTGACATTTTACATCTTTACAAGAAGAATGTATCCAGCCAATGACTTAAGTAATAAACATTCTCAGGTGATTTTTTTTTTTTTTTTTTTTTTTTTTTGAGACAGAGTCTTGCTCTGTTACCCAGCTGGAGTGCAGTGGCACAATCTTGGCTCACTGCAGCCTCTGCCTCCCCAGTTCAAGCAATTCTCCTGCCTCAGCCTCCTGAGTAGCTGGGACTACAGGCTAGTGCCACCACGCCTGGCTAATTTTCGTACTTTTAGTACAGACAAAGTTTCAGCATGTTGGCCAGGATGGTCTCAATCTCTTGACCTTGTGATCCGCCCGCCTTGGCCTCCCAAAGTGCTGGGATTACAGATGTGAGGCACTGCACATGGCCACAAATTCTGTTTCATGAAAGTTTCAGGCACATCTTAATGCTTCTCATTTGAAGAAACCAGCCTGTGGCACTGTTCTTTTTATACATTCAATTCTTCACCCATGTTTTGTTTTTCCAAATCTCTGTAATTCACCCTTAACAACATCTCAGCATTTTTCAGAGCAAGAAGCTCAACAGGAAAGTACGCTCCTCCCAAACCACATCAACCAAACATATCCCTTTCTTTCACGCAGAACCAGAAAACAAAGAGTATTCTTTACTAAGTTAGAGACTTTAAAACAGCAGATGAAAGAATGTCCTGTGTTTTTAAAGATTCCGACCTCTCTCCTCCTCTATCTTTAGCATGAAGTTCCTAGGATGCTGTGAATCACCGCTTGTTTGGGGCCAATGTCAGCTGACCTGTTGAAGCAGCCGCCTTCTGTAGCAAGAGACCAGCCTATGTTTGGAAAACCACAAGTCTCTTATTTTTCATTGCCTGGTTGGCACTTGTTGCAATTAGCCATGGGTCAGAAATAAGGATGAAGAACGGTGCCTGGGCTCTTGCTGAGAGCCTCAAGGAACAGAAATCAGATGGTGTCTGACCCAAAGAATTCTCAATCTTGCTGGAAACACAAACCGTCAGGGAACTCCAGTAAAGAACGAACACGAACGTGGTGTGTGATTAGCAGCCACAGCAGGCACTAGCTGTCAGCTGGAGGGCATCTCGACCTCACTGTAAATCATCTGCAGGAGGCAATGGGGCAGATCCACAGGCGGTGGGGATGGGAACGGGGTGTTCTCATCTGCTCCATCCACGAGAGCCCCGTGAGGGATTTCATGTGGCGAGTGAGCCCAGTGCTTTGGTGGGATCACGCATGAGGCATTCATTGGCGTGTTGTTCCCACAGCTTTCCTGATTAGCCCCTCCATCTAAGCGGTCATCTGTGGTGTGAGGATCTTCACTCACTCACTCCAGCCCCGAGCCCAGATGCGAAGGTTCGAGTCAGTGATGGAAAGCCAAGGTCAGTCCTCGCCTGCACTCGCTGCACCAGGAGGCTGATCTCCCTGGATGATGTCATCAAGGGAGCCCTTGCCCTCTGGCTTCTGGTTGGCTCGGCTTGGAGTCAGACCGCCAGGAAGTGGTGCCTGCCTCGCCAGGGCTGGGCTCTCGGAGAGGGGATTAAGAAGACTGGTTCGGCCCAGCGCGGTGGCTCACACCTGTAACCCCACCATTTTGGGAGCCAGAGGCAGGTGGATCACGTGAGGTCAGGAGCTCAAGACCAGCCTTGCCAACATGGTAAAACCCTGCCTCTACTCAAAACACAAAAATTAGCCAGGTGTGGTGGCGTGTGCCTATAATCCCAGCTACTTGGGAAGCTGAAGCAGGAGAATCGCTTGAACCCGGGAAGCAGAGGTTGCAGTGAGCCAAGATCGCACCTCCGAACTTTAGCCTGGGTGACAGAGTGTGAGACTCCATCTCAAAAAAAAAAAAAAAAAAAAAGAGGACTGGTTCTAGAAAGGCAGGAAGAAGCTGAAAATACCAGGATAGTGACCTGTTTCTGGGACAATGACACATCATGGAAAAGAGCTGCAGGTCCAATAAGCACATGAACAACTGCACAGCATCAATGGCCACTAGGAAAACAAAGTCCCAGTGAGTTTCCACTGCACACGCGACACACACGCCACGTCAGGCTAGCATAAGAGGCTGAGGACCCCCAGGGCTGGCCAGGCTGTGGAGGAGTGGGAGCTCTCTCTCCGCTGCTGGGAGCCCTGAATGCTTCTGCTCCAGAGTGCTCACCAGAAGAGAGGACAGTTGGCTCTGGAAGCCAAAAAGTCAACAGTATCTGCACTAGAGGCACCACACGTGTGTGGGGGTCTTGGGAATACAGTCCTTTCTGCCAGGCAGAAAGGACTCCATTGGGTAAGGTCTGATTTTTGTGGGATTTTTGGAGAAGCTGAAAATTCAGAATTTTTGTAAAACCTTTTGATGTTTCAACACTTACCATTCCAGTGCTCTGAAAAGATGTACTGGGGCTGGGTGCGGTGGCTCACGCCCGTAATCCCAGCACTTCGGGAGGCTGAGGCAGGCGGATCACCTGAGGTACAGAGTTCGAGACCAGCCTGATCAACATGGTGAAGCCCCGTCTCCACTAAAAATACAAAAATTAACTGAGCGTGGTGTCATGTGCCTATAATCCCAGCTACTCAGGAGGCTGAGGCAGGAGAATCGCTTGAACCCAGGAGGCGGAGGCTGCGGTGAGCCAAGATGGTGCCACTGCACTCCAGCTTGGAAGACAGAACAAGACTGTCTCAAAAAAAAAAAAAAGGTGGGGGGATTGCCTTGGAGCAGAGTAAGGCCTGGGGACATCCAGTGCTATGATCCCACAAGGATAGTGAAGCTGACTACATACAAAGCGGATTTGACAACGAAGATGTTAGCAAATGGGTCAAAGATTGTTTTAGTCCATCCTGATGGCTATACAAAACGCCAGTAGATTATAAATAGCAGAAATGTATTTCTCCCAGTTCCGGAGGCCGGAAGTCCAGGATCAAGGCATGGCAGATTTCATGTCAGGTGATGACCCACTTCCTGGCTCATCGAAGGCACCTTCTCACTGTGTTTTCACCTGGTGGAAGGGAAGAAGCAGCTCTCTGGGGCCCCTTTGATAAGGGCACTAATCCCCTTCTTGAGGGCTTCACCCTCATGACCTCCTCACCTCACACAGGCCCCCAGCTCCTAATACCATCACTTGGGGGTGCTATGTTTCAGCATATGAATTTGGGGGGATAGCAGTAACAAACATTCAGACCACAGCAAAGATCACCACAGATGTTTAAGGCCAAAAGAGGCATCACAGTTGCCCCCCCAATCTCACGCCCATTTTTAATCATTGTTACTACAGCTGAATACTGCGGGGCATGGCTGTGGGTCAGGGGACCTGCCTCAGACAGTTTTTTTAAGATCTATTAACCAACAGGGAGTTTTGGAACTGTGTAAACACGGCCCCATAATCTTGCTAAGTGATACAAAATGGTGTTCTGCGAACCTTTAAACCTCTATTTTCAACTAGGAAAACAGAACTTTTAACTCAGAGAAAGACTTTTTCTTCTTTTAGCTTTCTTGATAATTTTGCATTCCCTAGTGGTGTTAACTGTTACTTAGATTTATAATAGAAAGCAATTACCAGAAAAATTCACCATCTCCAGCTAATGTGGTTTCCTTCAAAATGCAATGTTTCTGAAGAAACAGATAAAAGCCAGGCTTAAGTGATCACATTGTGTGAGGCAATTCCTTTTATATCTCCTTAAGAGTGATTACAGACAAATTTGCTTTGCCAAGAAAGCCAACGCCTAGTACACTTACACTTTATTTTTTGGCATCCCTCAGTCCTTTAATTTTTTTGCAATTAGAGAAATAATTGTGACAATAACTTCTCTCGCTTGAATGGGGTTATTCCCCTTCCCTTCTTCCTCCCTAACTTGTTCCTCCAAACTGTACAGCTTTTCCCAAAATTCTCTCTGTGAGAAAACTTCGCCTCTGGCCCCTGCAGCTTACTTTCACTGCCTGTGGTTTATCTTGATCCAAATTGTAGTGTTTCATTCCAAATCCTCCCGGTGCAAAGTAGACTATATTTCAAGTCGAGGCTGGAGCCCAGCGACCCTTCAGGTTGGGTGGTGATTGGAACATGTGAATCCTAGCTCTGTCACTGCCTAGCTGAAAAAATCCCTCCACTGCCTGTTAACTGAATGTTCTCATTTGTAAAATGGAAAGAATAGTATTTATGCCAAAGGATAAATTAGCATCCCTAAAGATTAAGTGAGATTACAGCTGCAAAGTTCCTAAAGCATAGCAGCCATTCAACAAATACTAGTACCCATTCCTCTCTCTTCAAAACTCAAGAAAGGACCATATTCTCAAGCTCCACATCCCCACACATATTTAGCCCTAGGAGTGGATATCAATTACTTTTTTATCTGTCCAGAAAGCAAACATCCTCTCTTCCTGTAAAGGCTTATAGCAGAAGTGGTCGGCACTACACAGCATCCTTCTGTGTCTCTCCCAGCCGTCCCTCGTGATTATCTTAGCTTTGTGATGAATTATGGAAACATGAGCAAAAGTGATGCATATCATTCATCCCTCCCCTGTTCTATCCAGGCCAGGGCATTTCAGATGCACTGGCAGTAACTCCCCTCCTTCTTTTCTGCTTGAAGGCAGAGGGATCTGAAACGGAGCCCCAGGTTGGAAGGGCCTGGATCCCTGAGTCACTGCATGGAAGGGATTACACTAACTAGGAAGACCTGCATTAGACTCCTACTTAGAAAATGAACTTGTAACAGGTGAAGCCACTGAAATTTTTGGAGGAATTTGCCTTTGTATGTGGGTGGAGTAGGAGACAACATTTATACCCACTGTGGAAACTGAAGTAGGTAAAATCTTTCCTTTCCCAACTGATACAGTTTGGATGTGTCCCCACCCAAATCTCACATTGAATTGTAATCCCAATGTTGGAGCTGGGGCCTGGTGGGAGGTAATTCGATCATGGGGGCAGTTTCTCTAGCACCATCCCCTTGGGAGGGTTCTCATGAGAGAGTTCTCATGCGATCTGATGGTTTAAAAGTGTGTGGCACTGCCCTCACTTCCTCCTGCTCCAGTTTTGCCTTCCGCCGTGAGTAAAAACTCCCTGAGGCCTTCCCAGAAGCAGGCACTGCCAGCTTCCTGTACAGCCTGCCAATTAACTGTAAGCCAATTAAGCCTCTTTTTTTTGTAAATTGCCCAGTCTCAGGTATTTCTTTACAGTGATGTGAGAATCATACACCGGCCTTGGTGCAACTGGGAGCAAGCCTGTGACTCGGGCTCCACAGAGGGCCCTCTCCCCTGGCACTTTGAATCTCGAGCAAGTGATGAACCATCCATACTTCCATCACAGCTCAGCTGTGATTCCTGCTCTCCAGCCTTCTGAAATGCCCTTGGTTGGTTTCATTTTCCAAAATAGACCCTGTAGCTCCACAATGACGCTGTGAACCCCTGACGTCCTTTCAGAAATTCCCTTTTTGCCTAAGAAAGTCATAGTGAGTCTACTGCTTGCAATCAAGAGCCCTGACTAATACACTTGATATCAGTGGAGAAAAAATGTTTACACATACTTTGTACATCCTCGGCCAAGCTGGCCAGCCTCCCCTCCCCTCCACTAGTTCTGATGCAATGGCAGAAATGGTCACACCCTTGGCAAGGGCTCCATGAACATGTCTTGTGAATTTACGACAATCCAACCAGCCAGTCCTGGTCATCAGTTGGCCGTAAAATGCACCCTGGCAGAGAAGAATCCATGAAGCCAGTGCTGAATTTCAAGAGCAATCTCAGATTTCTGAGCATAAGTGATAAAACTTGATTCCGGGAGGAGGGAGGTCGGGGTAACACCTCCTTCGTCTGACCACACGGACCTCCTTCTGAGCTCTGAAGAGAGCAGAACAGGAGAAGACATGGCCGGAGTGAGCGCTCAGGGCACAGAGTTTTGTTGCCTCCATTCAGCCCTGCTGCGATATCACAACGCCCAGGTCCTCCAGGCAGTTTAGACAACTTCCCCTGGATCAGTTGATTCTCCTCCTACTGCAGTGTCCCTAGATCTGAACGAAAATCTAATGCTACGGCCACTGCTGCAGCAAACAAACCCAAGCACAGAATGGCTCACACGTGATGGAACAAACAAACCCAAGCACAGAATGGCTCACACGTGATGGATGCTTCCTGCTCATTCACACAGGTGCAAAGGGCTTCCATGCAGGTGGCAACTGCGTCCTTCACGTGGTCATTCAGAGGCCGCGGTCCCTTCCATCCGTGGCTCTGTGTGTACTGTGTGGCGACTGAATGCCTTGTTAGTCTACGTCAAGCCAGTGGCAGAGAAAGGGAATGGCTGGCCGTGTGGCGGAAATATTTACAGGTCAGGACTGCAAGTGTCACATACGGTTTCTACTCACATCCCCTCGGCCACACCTCACTGTGCGGTGAGGCCAGGACATTCGACCACGTGCCCAGAGAGTGAGGCCATTTGCCCAGGAAGAGGAGACAGGTGGCAAGCGCTGACACTCGGCCATGCAGAGACTCTCGAATGTGGAGGCTGAGAGCGCAGAAAACACTGCAAGCAGCCATTCCAACCTGCGTGCTCAGGGCACGTGTGTGTTGAAAGGGCAGTGCCTGAGACAGGCTGGTGTTTCTGATGACTGCCTGGTCCACTCCCGGGAGCTGAAGTCCAGGACAGAAGATAAAAGTGTGACCCCAACTGGCTGCTCCAGTCTCAACATGGGGAAATATGATTTAAACATGGAGAAACATGATTTCAGCATGAGGAAACATGATTTCAACATGAGGAAGCATGATTTCAACATGGGGGAGTATGGCTTCTACAGGGGGGAATATGGCTTCAACATGGAGGAAAGTGATTTTTAGGTGCTAAGCATGTGCAGCAGAGGCATTAGACTGCAGACGCTTTGGAAACGGGCTGGCCCTCAATGATCTGAAGTCATGGGGTAATCTTAGCCTCAACCAAAACAAACAAAAGAAAATAAAAGAAATAAAACCCCTCTTCTTGTGCCCTGGTTCAAGCAGTTCCCTTTACAGTTCTAAAACTGATGACAGCATTGCGTAGCCGAACCTGAACGCGGCTGCCTCCGTCCTTCGAGGCCTGTTTGCCACCAGCTCCCTCCTCCCAGCGCAGAAATCCTGGGAGGCTCTCAGAGGGAGGGCAGCCAGCCGGAGGCCTGCGGTGGGCTGAAACCACAGCCACTCGATGAATGTGGCCACCTGGCTCCCAAACCACCTGCCAGCCCTGGAGTCAGCGGCTCCTCCTGCCCCACCTCGTGGCTGATGCAGGATGCAGTCACGCTGAGCATCTGGCAGGGCTACACGTTGGCCGGGGCCCCGCCACAGGGCGCGGTGGGAGTTCATACTGGGAGGCTTGTGCCAGGTCCCTGATGGGGGCAATGCGGATCAAGGAGGGTGGCCTTTCCCTGTCCAGATGCCGTTCTGACCTAGACACCAGCCACCCTGAAGGAACTGAAACAGGACCACTGGAGTGAGCAGGCACATGTGGGCCACGGTTCGCACACAGCTTCTATCGAGACATCTAGAATATGTCTGCAGAGCCATCAGTTCTAGGATTCTACCGCAAAACCTTTCTCATGCAGTTTAGACTCAGAGCCTCAGCCCTCTGTTCTGCTGCCCCCTCGTGGAGATGGGTGTCCACTGAGCGCACGGAGCAGGTGGGTGTCACCTGCGCTAACAGGTACTTAGGGGTCCGTTTGTCACATGGAAACATGCCACTCTTACCGTGAAAAGAGGAGCGGTCAGTCCCCTCTTTCCCCTAATAGCCACTCTCTTTACCATCATCTGACAACAGAGGACGACCTGGTGCCCTCGCGGGATTACCAGGATCCCATCGTCCCTAGTCTCACCTCTAGATATTTCCACGCTCGCCCAGCGAGTGCCCACCATGTTCCAACCCCACGGACCAGCCAGTCCTCCAAAAGCCCGCATCCCTCCTGCCTCAGGGGCTTTGCACAGAGCACCCTCTCCCTGGAACGTTATCTACCCCACCCCACCTGTGGCTCTCTTGGCCAATGAACCCCGATTCCTCCTTGAACCTTGGCTCTTCCCTGACTTCTGAAGCTCACAGCCCCCATTAGACGTGTTCACGGCTGTCTGTTGCACTTCTGCACTGCGCAGAATTTAAAAGTTAGGAATTACAATCTCGGTGCTTGTCTCCCAAGCTAAAAAAGTAAGCCTCGGCAGGAGAGGGACCCAGTTCAGTTTGCGTCTCCAGGCCCCGCTCAGTGCTGCCCCATCTTCTCGAATGAAGGAATGAGATGACTCCTGCAGGAGGTAAACAGGGTGGAGTAGGCTGCTGCCCTCTGTGGAAGGGCTCCCCTCAAGATGCGTACTGCATAGCACCCTAATACTGAAGCGTGGTTCAAAACCCATGGCATCAGTGTTGGCCGGGAGCCGGTTAGAAACACAGAGCACCAGGGCTCCCCAAATTTCTCATGAAAGTTTGAGATTAATGTTGCATGGGGAAACTAAGGAAAGCATGCATGGACGAACAAAAACCTGTGGCTTTTGTGTCAGAGTCCCTTTGCCGAAATCTTGCCGATTGCCTCTTTCCAAGCACAGAGACCTAATATCCTCTGAAATCTTAAAGTCCCTAAAGTGACAGTGTTTGACAGAGTTATGCAGCCTTACGAAGCACCTGGATACCTCAAAGGACTTTTCAGCTTAAAATGATTTATCGGATGCTCCCACCGTTGAGGGAGCTGCTGCAGCCGGCGTCACGACATTAAGAGCTGCCACAAAGCCTCCTTGTTTTCTTGATTTTTTAATGTTATATTTCAGTGATTGACCTTCCAGAGACACGATCTCACTGAGGTTTAGAACATTGAATTATGTCAACGTACAGCTCCCCACACACATATCAGTTTCCCTAAAAACCTGGATATTAGGCACGTCTGAACTACCCTAGGTTCTCAGTGGTACAGCGTCTGCCTCCGCTTGAAATATGACTTCCCAGCAATGTTGTTATTTCTACGATTCCTTCGCTGACTGTGCATGCAGATATCTGGGGTTTTATGCGCCTCTTTGTAAAGGCAATCAGCCCAAGTAGCCGAGCGTGAACGCATTTCTAGTCATCTGTGCTGCTTAGGGTGTCTCAGAAGACACACTACGTTTTTAGTGCTTTGAAAAACTTAAGGATTTCATTAGCAACGAACAAATCATTGTTCTGCAAGACCCAAAAAAAATGTGACCCAGAAAAGGACGTCGTCCTTTAGTATGGCTTAGGCAACCAGATCTCTCTCGTTCCAAACAACACATGCTTGATGTGGCTTTTCTTCCGTAATAAGTTACAAATCCATACTGCTATTTTTAATCATGAGAGCCTCGTCCATGCCCCCTTTTTGAGAAGGTAAGCTGCAGGGATGATTACCACGCAGCATTTGAGCAAATGCTGAGTGTGGCCACAGCATGGAGCGTGAGTGCCCCCCAGTGTTGCATAGGGGAATTTATTCCATGAATGCAGCAATTGCCAACTGCACAGCGATTCTGAGAGCCTGCAGCCTGGCAGGGTCCTGGGCACCAGGGATGCCTCCGTGAGTTAGACAGGCAAGCGCCCTATGCCCACAAGCACGTTTCAGCTGCACAGCAAGTATTTATGTACTCCACAAACAAGTCCCACAGGACAGGGACCTCTTACTTGGTTTACCAATAATCACTGAGCATCTAGAAAGGGCTTGGCACAGGTGATCAATAAGTATGTATCAAACGAACACCTACACATAAAAAGATAATTATGTATTTTGAGCAAGGCATGTTGGCTCACACCTGTAATCCCAGCACCTTGGGAGGCCAAAGTCATCAGATTGCTTGAGCCCAGGAGTTTGAAACCAGCCTAGGCAACATAGTGAGACCCCCATCTCTACAAAAAATTAAAAAATAAAAATTAGCCAGGCATGGTGGCGCATGCCTGTAGTCCCAGTTACTCGGAAGGCTGAGGCAGGAGGATGGCTTGAGATCAGGATGTCGAGGTTGTCGTGAGCTGTGATCACACCACTGCACGCCCGGGTGACAGAGCAAGTCCCCGGCTCAAAAAGAAAAAAAGAAAATTATGCATTTTTAAAATCTGGTTGCATGATTTTCTTCTTCTTGAGTTTGAAGAGTTCTGGTATATTCTGGATACAAATCCTGTATCAGATATGTAAATTTCAAGTATTTTTGCCCATTCTGGGGCATACACACATTTTCATTCTCTTAGTAGTATCATTTGAAGAGAAGAAATTCTTAATTTTGATAAAGTCCACATTATAATCTTTTATTTATGGATCATATTGTGTCATAGATAGGATTATTTGCCTCACCCAAGATAACAAAGACTTTCTCCTATGTTGTCTTCTAGAAGTTTAGCAGTTTTAGGTGTTACAGCTAAGTCTATTATCCGTTTTGAGTTAATTTTATAGATGATACAAAGTGATAATTGAGGTTTGCTTTTTCTGCCTATGGAAGTCCAATTTCTACAGCATAATTTGTTGGAAAGATTATCTTTTCTCCATTGAATTTCCCTTGCAGCTTTGCCAAAACTTAATTAACCATATGCCTATGCGTCCATTTCTGGAGTCTCTACTCTGTTCTGTTGATCTTCGTCTGTCTTTATGCCAATAGCACACTGTCTTAATGATGATAACTTTGTAGTAACTCTAAAGTCGGGTAGTATAAGTCTACCAACCGTATTGATCTTTTTCCAAGCTGTTTTGGCTCTTCTAGGTCCTTTGTACTACCGTGTAAATTTTATAATCACTATGTCAGTGTCTTCCAAATCTGCTGAGATTTTTATTGGAATGGTGGTGAATTTATAGATCAGCCTGGGGAGAACTGATGTCATAATAATGTTGAGGCTTTCAAACCAAGAGCACAGTGTATAACCCATTCATTTAGATCTTTTCTTCTTCTTTTTTTTTTTTTAAAGACAGGGTTCACCATGTTAGCTAGGCTGGTCTTGAACTCCTGACCTCAGGTGATCCGCCTGCCTCGGCCTCCCAAAGTGCTGACATTACAGGCGTGAGCCACCACGCCCAGCCATTTAGATCTTCTTTCTCTTACTAGTGGGTTGTAGTGTTCAATGTCTTCCACGTCTTTTGTGTATACATCATTTTTATGCCTTTGTAAGTTATAGTTCTATTTCTATTTCTGCTTATTCATTCTGCTTACATAAACGTACAATACATGTTGTATATATTTATAGCTAAATTAATTTTTTTTTTTTTTTTTTTTTTTTTTGGAGATAGAGTCTCACTCTGTCGCTGCCCAGGCTGGAGTGCAGTGGTGCGATCTTAGCTCACTGAAACCTCTGCCTCTGCCTCCCCAGTAGCTGGAATTACTGCCACCTACCACCACACCCAGCTAATTTTTTGTATTTTGGTAGAGATGAGATTTCACCATGTTGCTCAGGCTGATCTCGAACTACTGACCTCAGGTGATCTGATTTGTGTAGAGTTTGTATTATTTCTTATTAAATATTTGGTAGAATTTACCATTAAAATCATCTGAACCCGAAGTTTTCTTTGTGAGAAGATTTTTAACTACAAATATGTTGAATATCTTGACATAAAAATGTATATATTTAATAGAAATGGGGCTACTAAAGTAAGCTATGTTGTCTTTTATAGTTTGTGTCTAGTAAGGAATGTGTCCGTTTCATCTAAATGCATAAAATTATTTATAATATCCTGTGATTATCCGTATAATATCTTTTACATTTGTAAGAATATCACTCCCCATTTCAAGTATTGTGTCCTCTCTCTATTCATTTTTAGTCTGGCTAGACGTTTATTATTTTATTGATTTTTTTCAAAGAAATAGCTTTTGGTTTTCTTGATTTTTTTTTCTATTATGTTTCTATTTTCTGTTTTGTTGACTTCCACTCTGACCTTTAATCCTTTTTTTTCCTTCAGCTTACATGGAGTTTCATTTACTATTCTGTTAAGAAAGAGTTTCCTAATGCAGAAACTGTGGTCATTAATTTGAGACTTTTTTCCTACTCAGATATTGGTGTTTAGTGCTGTAACTTTCCCTCTAAGAATGTAATGCTATAAATTTCCCTCTAAGGACACTTTAATTCATCTCATAAGTTTTCATACGCTGTGTTTTCATACTCGTTTACTTCAAAATGCTAATTTTTTTGGTTTATTTTTTACTTACGGGTAGACATATGTTATTGAGTTTCCAAATACTTAGAGATTTTGCTGAGACTTTTTTTCTTATTGATTTCCAATTTTACATTCCACGTGGTTAAAGAATACATTTTGAGTGAATTGAAGTCTTTTAAATTTACTGAGACTTTTCCTATGGCCATAGTATGGCTTTCCTTGGTAAACATTCTGTGTGCACTTGAAAAGAACTCTATTCTGCTATTGTTGAGCAGATTGTTTCAGAAGTGTCAACTTGGATGATGATGTTCCTGTGGTTCATGATAATGTTCATCTTTACTGTTTGTCCACTCGATCTATCAGTTCTCGAGTAGGGGTGTTAAAATCTCGGACAATAACTGTGGTTTTTCTTTTCCTCCCTGCGCATCTATCAGTTTTTGCTTTGTTTATTTTGATGCTCTTTTATTAGGTGCATGAATGTTTATGATTATTTATATTTCTTGATGAATTGACCCCCTTTATAATTTTGTAATGATTCTCTTAATTCCTGGTTTTTGGCCGGGCGCGGTGGCTCACGCCTGTAATCCCAGCACTTTGGGAGGCCAAGGCGGGTGGATCACGAGGTCAAGAGATCAAGACCATTCTGGCCAATATGGTGAAACCCTGTCTCTACTAAAAAATACAAAAAATAGCCAGGCATGGTAGCACGTGCCTGTGGTCCCAGTTTTTCAGGAGGCTGAGGCGGAAGAATCGCTTGAACCCAGGAGGCAGAGGTTGCGGTGAGCCAAGATTGTGCCACCGCACTCCAGCCTGGCGATAGAGCAAGACTCCGTCTCAAAAAAAAAAAAAAAAAAATTCCCACTTTTCTGCTACAAAGTCTACTCTCTCTAATGTTAATATGGTCAATGAGCTTCCTTGTGATTAGTATTACATAGTGTATCTTTTTCTATTCTTTTACTTTTAACTTACTTTATATTTAAAGTGAGTTTTTTGTAGGTAGTATACTAGATTGTCAAATTTGGCATCTCTTTCTTTTAATTGAGGTATTTATATCATTTACATTTAATGTGATTATTGGTATGGTTAGATCTAAATCTACTATCTTGCCATTTATTTTGTATTTATCCTATCTAGTCTTTGTTCCTTTCTTCTTATATTTCTGCCTTCAATTAGATTAAATGTTTTAAATGATTCCGTTGTATTTCCTTGCTTTGCTTATTGGCGACAAGTCTTTATTGCATTATTTCAGTAGCTGCACTGAAATGTATCACATTCATCTTACACTTACCCCACTCTACCTTGAGGTAACATTATATCACTTCACGTATGGTGTAAAAATCTTATAACAATACATTTCCATTTCTCCCTTGTTGGCCTTTGTACTATTGCCGTTACACATTTTGCCTCTACATATGTCATAAACCTCATATGGCATTGCTATTATTGTTGCTTTAAACAATCGACTATGTTATGAAGAAATTTTAAAAGTAGGTAAAATATTTATCTACCCACATAGTGACCATAACCAGTGTTTTTTGTTCCCTTGTATAAATAGAGATTTCCATCTGGTATCACTATGCTTTTGCATTTCTTACAGGTCTCCTGGCAATTAATTCTTTCAGCATTTGTTTGTCTAAAAATGTCTTTCTTTCACCATTGTTTATGAAAGATTTTTTTTTTCTGGCTGTAGAGTTCTAAATTGGCATTTGGGTGTTTCATTTCATGATCAGTGCCTTAACAGTGCTGCTCCACTGCCTGTTCCATTAACATTGTGTCTGATGCAAAATCTGCTGTCTTCCTTATCTTTTTCCTCTAAACAAAATGTGTCTTTCTTTCTCCCTCCCCTGCCATCCCTTGGCTGCTTTGAAGACTTTCTCTTGATTACTAGTTTTATGAATTTTAATTATAATACACCTTGTTGTGGTTTCATTCAGGTCTTTTATGTTTGGGGTTTATTGAGCTTTCTTGGACCTGTAAGTTCATAGCTCTCATAAAATATAGAACTTTTTCAGCAATTATCTTCTCACATATTTTGTCTGTCTATCCCCTCTCCTTTTACATCTGCAGATGGTTCCTGACTTGCAATGGTGGACTTAACATTTTTCAGCTTTAGGAAGGATTTGTTGGGACATAACCACATCATATATTGAGGGCATCTGGTTTTAACAGTGGTTCAAATTATGACTTTTTGACTTTCAGATGGGTTTATTGTGATATTAAATAAATTTTCAACTTACAATAGTTTTTATTGATGGGTTTACATGACATGGTCCTATCATAATTTGAGAAGCATCTGGACACTTGCAGTAATTCCACAGATTACCAATGCTATGATTATGTTTATTTCATCCTTTATATTTATTTCATTTTGGATATTTTCTTTTGCTATTTTGTCAAGTTCACTAATATTTTCTTCTGCCATTAATCCTATCAATTGTGTGTGTGTGTGTGTGTGTGTCCATTAATCCTATCAATTGTGTGTGTGTGTGTGTGTGTGTGTCCATTAATCCTATCAATTGTGTGTGTGTGTGTGTGTGTGTGTGTGTGTGCGTGTTTGGAGACAAGGTCTCCTTTCATCACCCAGGTGAAGAGCAGTGGCACAAACCCAACTCGCCGCAGCCATGACCTCTTAGACTCAAGCAATTTTCCAGCCTTAGTCCCCTGAGTAGCTGGGACCGCAGGCATGTGCCACCATGCCCAGCTAATTTTTTTTATTTTTTGAAGAGATGAGGTTTTACTATGTTGCCAGGCTGGTATTAAGCTCCTGGGCTCAACGGATTCTCCAACCTTGGCCTCTCAAAGTTCAGGGATTACATGCATGAGCCACCACACCCAGCATGTATTTTTAATTGAATTATAGTTTTCATCTTGAGAGATTTTGTGGGTGTTTATAATATTTTCTATATCACTGCTTCCCATGATCAGTCTTTTCCCTAGCCTCTTGAACACATAGAGCATAGTTACAATAACTGAATGTCCTTTGCTGGTAGTTCTATCATCTCTGTCATTTCTGGACTTTTTTTTTTTTTTTTTTGGTTGATGGATGATTCTCCTTATTATGCATCACATTTCCCTGCTTCTTTGCTGGCCTTGTATTGTTTTTATTGGTGGCCACGCAGAGTAAATTTTACACTGTTGGTTCTGGATATTTGTGTATCTTTACAAATATTCTTGAGCTTTGTACTGGGATGTTACTTTGTCCTGGGATACAAGTTACTTAGAAACTATTTAATCCCTTTAGGTCTTGATTTTAAGGTTTAAGGCAAGGTGAGAGCAGTTTTTAGGTCTAAGTCCAATTTTACATCATTTCTAAGGTTTCCAAAAAATCCTTCTACATACTTTCCTAATGCCCATAAATATGAAGTTTTTCATTCTGGCAAGAATAGAAACTCTTCCCAGCCTTGTGTGTGCTCCCAGATTTGTCCTCTCTAATTTTGGGGGGTGATTCTTTCCCTGGCCTCAGATAATTTCCTCACACGCACTTACCAGTACTCAGATAAAAATCACAAGCAGGGTGCTCTGCAGGGGGACGAAGTTCTCTCTCGTCAACTCCCTCCCTGTACCCTGCCCTGAAAACTCCAGTTACCTTCCTTGACTCCCAAGTCTCAACTCAGGGGACGGCTGGGCTCTATCTGGGCCACCCTTCCTGCGCCATGGCCTGGAAACTTTCTCCGGGAAATATTTGAAGGGCTCATCGCATCAGTTTTCCATCTCTCAGGGATCGCTATTTTCATTGTTTAAAGTCTAATGCTTTGAAAATTATTGTTTTACTTATTTTGTCCATTCTTCACTTGTTTCAGGTGAGAAAGTAAATCCAGTCCCTAATGCTCCCTTGTGGCGAGAAGCGAATCGAGACTTTTCACTATATGTAAATAAATACTTTTTTTTGTTTTCATGTATGCATTTCTTTATTTCTGTTGACTTTGTAGAGATGGGTCCCACTATGTCGCCCAGACTGGTCTCAAACTTCTGGGCTCAAGTGATCCTTTGCTTCAGACTCCCAAAGTATTTGGATCATAGGCATGAGCCGCCACACCTGTCCAAGATACTTTTTTGTATTTAAGCCACATTGATTTAGATTTTCTGTCATGTGCAATTTAAAAAAAATCCTGATAAATACAGCCATCCAATCTGAACTATTTCTTTTCACTTTATTAAAGTGTCTTAAATTATGTCAATTAAACATTAATATAAAGGTGCCAAGAATCTTTCTTAAATGCCAGTACTTCCATAGGAAGTAGGAATGAAGAGCTGTCAACGGTTTCATCTACTCAGACAAATCGTTTCTGATTGCTTTACTCCTCATGGCTAGCTGAGATTGACCAAACTAAAAATGATCAGTTTAGTTGAGGGGAAAGAAAAAAAAAAAAAGTCAAAAATTTGTGAAGGAGGTAGAGTAAGCTTTGGGAGAATCCTATACTCGGGTGGGAAGCAGGAAGAACTGTGTTCTGGTTGAGACTATTAGTGAGAAACATTTCAACAAAGACCCAGGAAGATGCCAGATTATCAGGATCAAACATGAGAAATTGCCATGCTATAGCCTGAAGATTGGTGTTCCCCCCAAAATTCATCTGTTAAAATCCTGACCCCAAGATGATCATATCAGGAGGTGGGGTGTTTGGGAGGTGATTAGGTCATGAGGGTGGAGCCGTCACAAATGGAATCAGTGCCTCATAAAAGGGACCCCAGAGGGCTGCCTCTCTCTCCCTGCACTTGAGGACACAGCAAGAAGCATCGTCCATGAACCAGGAAGTGGTCCCTCCTCAGACACTGAGTGTGCCCGTGCCTTGATCTTGAACTTCCAAGCCTCTAGAACTATGAGAAACAAATTTCTGTTGTTTATAAGTCACCCAGCTTAATGGTACTTACACCATTAAATTTACAGTAGCCCAAATAGACTAAGACATGCCATTTTATAGGTCAAAATATTAAAACACTGGTAATTTAATATGCTTTCATAAATACTGTTTTCACCATTTTGCAATGAGCTGCCAGCCCTCTCAAAGCACCTTGCTCTTGGGGCGTGCCACATGGGCTGGTACGTACCAGCCATCCTGTGAGTGGATCTGTTTGTTCAACCACAATCTCAATGTGAGGGCTAAGGCAGTCAACAAGCCCGAAGGCTCTGGTGGAGTGAGTGGCAATCCTAAAGAGAGGGTGGCCAGGAAGGGGCATCTGAGCAGAGATCCCAACAGTCAGCAGGAACCAGCCACTCAAAAGCCTGGAGCAAAACCCTTCTAGGCAGACGGATTAAAACATCTTAAGATCCCAAGAAGGGTATGAGCTGGGCATGTTTAAGAACTCTTCTAGACAGAATGGGGCTGTGGCCGGAGCGACGTGGAGCTAAAGATGGGAGGAAACGGGAATGCCAGGAGACGTGTATGTTTGACTCTCAGTGCCATCAGATGCCGTTAGGAGTGATGAGTGGCATGATCTGGCACAACTCTTTCAAAACTAACTCCACCCCCGCTTCGATAATATATTCAGGGACTCGTCTAGGAACTGAGTCCCCCACCTCCACTTTCCTATTCAAACACAACCTTACATTTCAGAGTGTCTTAGGCCAGGCCCGGTGGCTCAGGCTTGTAATTCTGGCACTTTAGCAGGCCAAGGCAGAAGGATTACTTGAAGTCAGGAGTTCTTTTTGTAAAAAATATATATATTTAATATATTTGTAAGACTAGTCAAGTGCACTAGTGAGAAAGGGGATGTAACCGACTGTGAACTATCAATTGAGGTAACACACTAGTCTTGGACCAGCTGAGGCCAGCAGTTCAAGACTACCTTCAGCGACATAGTGATATCCTGTCTCTACCAAAAATTAATTTAAAAAAAATTAGCTAGGTGCAGTGGCCGGTACCTGTAGTCTCAGCTACTCAGGAGGCTGAGGCAGGAGGATGGTTTGAGCCCAGGAAGTTGAGGCTGCAGTGAGCCAACATCACGCCACTGCACTCCAGCCTGGGTGACAGAGTGAGACCCTGTCTCAAAAAAATAAAGGGAAAAAAAAAAGGAGAAAAAAAAAAAAGCTTGTCTTGGTATGAGATGTTTTCAAAGCACAACTCGGCTCCCAAGGGAGGTTTCTCTTTCTTCTCTTTTTTCACTAAAGGAAAAGAAATTTCTGGCATAAATCGATATTTAACAACCCATCATTGAAAGGCCCACACTGAGAATGGGGTTTTCAAAGAGGAGACAGGCACAGTGCCATGAACGCTTTTGCAGAAAGCCTGAGAGCTTCGGAGAGGAATGTGCAGCTCCCTACCAAGCAGGAACCCTCACGCTCCTTGCTGACTTTTTCCGAGAGGAGGAAACAGCATTATTTTGCCTCCACAAACTTTAGAAGCTTGAGGATTTGCCCATCTGCTTGAAGAACGTCAGACACCAGACACTGACGGCTTTTCTTCTGTGAGAACATTCAGGTCAGACCTTTCCTTCCAACCATCTGCAGTCCTCATCATTCAAGACCACTTGACACAAATATTGTATGACTCAGGTACAAAGTTGAAGTCAGATAAATTCCTTAAATAATTCCAGACTGTAGAAAATACAGACAGATCCCTCGTTTCCTTTTTTTTTTTTTTTTTTTTTTTGAGATAGAATCTGGCTCTGTCACCCAGGCTGGAGTGCAGCAGTGCCATCTCAGCTCACTGCAACCTCTGCCTCCCGGGTTCAAGTCATTCTCACGCCTCAGCCTCCTGAGTAGCTGGGATTAAAGGCCTGCGCCACCACCTCTCGCTAATTTTTGTACTTTTATTAGAGACGGGGTTTCACCATGTTGGCCAGGCTACTCTTGAACTCCTGACCTCAGGTGATCCACTGGCCTTGGCCTCCCACCACGCCCGGCCCTCATTTCCTTTTAAGAAGACAGGGCAGCTAGGCATGGTGACTCACCTGTGATCTCAGCACTTTGGGAGGCTGAAGCAGGTGGATCGCTTGAGTCCAGGAGTTTGAGACTAACCTGGGCAACATAGTGAGACTCCATCTGTATTTCTTAAAACAGAAAAATTAGCCGGACATGCTGGCACATGACTGTGGTCCCTGCTACTCAGGAGGCTGAGGTAGAAGGGTCCCTTGAGCCCCTGAGTTCAAGTGTGCAGTGAGCTATGATCACGTCACTGCACTCCAGCCTGGGCGACAGAGCAAGACCCTGTCCCAAAAAAAAAAAAAAAAAAAGGGCAAATTTTTCTAACACGTACAAGTGTTCTGCATGCCAAACACTCTTCTAACTCCCTTAATCCTCACAGAAATCACGTGAAGGAAGTGTTACCACGTTCTCATTTTACAGACAAGACAACCAGAGGAAGCGAGAAAGGGCCTCCAGGCACACAGCCAGGAAGAGGCAGGGATGGGCCGCAGCCAGACGGCCGCCCCCAGAGCCCATGTGACTCCGCCCGCGTGAGGCCACCACACCTGGGCTTCACACCAGAACCTGACAACGGTCACTGCAAACTAGAGAACTGCGGATCAACCTCCCGTATAAATACAGGCACAAAAATGAACACAGACAACAGAAATAAATCAGATACACGCTGCGACCGAGGATGAAACCTAAGCAGGGCTTATCCCAGAAATTCAAGAATGATTGATGTTCAGGAATCTGTCAACATTTAAAAGTTACATCAAACGACTACAGAAGGGAAAACAAGCTTCATATGAAGAGATGCTGAAAAGGCAGTCGATAAAGTTTAGTAACTATTTCTAATAACTTCTTTCTAAGTAAATTTCTTAAACATTAATTGCTTGTCAAAGCCCAAGAACACAGATCATTTAAAACAGTAAATACTGACCAGGCATGGAGGCTCAGGTTGGTAATCCCAGAACTTTGGGAGGCTGAGGCAGGAGGATTATTTGAGCCCAGCAGTTTGACACCAGCCTGGGCAACATAGTGAGACCCTATCTCTATCAAATAAATTAAAAAAAAAAAACAATAAACACTAATACATTTTCATTTTTATCAATTAGCCATTTCAGCATACTCAAGAATAGGAGAAAAGATAATAATCAATATAAACATTAGAAATGTGATCATGTGATCTCTTTTGCTGAATATGATTACATACCTCAGAAAAGCTTGTAAAGCCATGAACAAAAGAAGCAAAGGAGTGTGTGAAGGCACTTGGATTAAACATAAACACAGTCTTTAATCTTTCTTCCATAAATTAGCGAGAACCAGATGCAATAACCAGATCACACTTAAAAATGAAGAAAAACGTTTCATGTCTCAAAAGTAACACAATTTTTTAACTTAAGATAACAGAATAAGTAAATTTTAAAACACAGTATCTTACTGAAAGGTGTGAAACAAGATGAACACAAATGGAAAAAGATGCTGTGTCCCTGGATGAGGAAACGCACTTCAAAGACCGACTCTCCTCTCATTCTTCTAAATATTTGTTAAGATTGTAATTGAGGGGAAAAAAAAGAAAAAAATTGTAATCAAATCACATTTTCAATAGGATAAAATGCTTTTAACACATACAGTATGAGACATGTTCCACAGGCACATTGGCTCACACCTGTAATCCCAACACTTTGTGAGGTCAAGACAAGCAGATCACTTGAGGCCAGGCATTTGAGACCAGCCTGGTCAACATGGTAAAACCCCATCTCTATAAAAATACATAAAATATTAACCAGGCATGGTGGTGGTGCACGCCTGTAGTCCCAGCTACTTGATTGGTTGAGGCAGGAGATTTGCTTGAATCCTGGAGGTGGAGGCTGCAGTGAGCCAAGATCGCGCGTCTGCACTCCAGCCAGGGCGACAGAGCAAGATGAGAGAGAGAGAGAGAGAGAGAGAGAGACAGAGAGACAGAGAGACAGAGAGAGAGAGAGAGGGAAGGA
>PVKV010025406.1:0-29727 GCA_004027835.1 Alouatta palliata | reverse complement strand
GAAACCCCGTCTCTACTAAAAATACAAAAATTAGCTGGGCGTGGTGGCACGTGCCTGTAGTCCCAGCTACTCGGGAGGCTGAGGCAGGAGAATTGCTTGAACCCAGGAGGCGGAGGTTGCAGTGAGCCGAGATCGCGCCATTGCACTCCAGCCTGGGTAACAAGAGCGAAACTCCATCTCAAAAAAAAAAAAAAAAAAAAAAAAAAAAATATATATATATATATATATATATATATATATTTATATTTACAGCTGTTACATCCTCTTGCTGCAGTGATTCCTTTATCAGTATACAATGACCTTTGTTTTTGGTCTCATTTTACATTTTCTGACTTAAAGTCTGTTTTGTCTTATATAAGGATAGCTACTTTTGCTTGCTTTTCATTCTGGTTTGTGTGGAATATAATTTCCCATCCCATTCACTTTCAGTCTATATATATCTTTAGAGGTGAAGTCAGTTTCTTGTGGTCAACAAATAGTTGGGTGTTTTTTTTTGTTTTGTTTTGTTTTTTTAATTCATTCAGCCAGTTTATATCTTTTAACATGGGAATTTAATCCATTTACATTCAAGTTATTAATGATAACTGTTGACTTACTCATGTTGTTTTGTATATTCTTTGTTGCCTTCTTACTCTCTTATTGTTTATTTTTGCAGTTTGGTGATGCTCTGTAGTGGTAACATTTGAGTCCGTTGGTGTATCTCCCTTACCAGTGAGTTTATACTTTTGCATGTTTTCAGGATGGTAGTTATCATTCTTTCATCTCCTGATTTAGGACTTCTCTAAGCTTTTCTTGTAAGGTCAGTCTAATGGTGATGAAGTCCCTCAGTTTTCACGTGTCTGTGACATACTTTATTTCTCCTTCATTTCCAGAAGATAGCTTTGCTTGGTGGTCTTTTTTTTTTTTTTTTTCAGCACTTAGTATATATCATCCCATTCTCTCCTGGCCTGTCAGCTTTCTGCTGAGAAGTCTGCTGCTATTGTTATGGCACTTTCCTTACATGTGACGTGATGCTTTTCAATTTCTGTTTTTAGAATCTCTTTGTCATTGTCTTTTGACAGTTTGACTATAATGTGTCTCAAGGATTATTATTTTTTTTGCCTTTAATCCATTTGAGGAATGTTGAGTTTGCTTGATCTCTCCCCAAATGTGGGAAGTTTTCAGCTGTTATTTGATTAAAATCTATTTAGTTTTCTATGTCTTTCCCCCTGTTCTCCTTGTGGAATTTCTAAATGCAAACATTTGTTCATGTATTGGTGTCCCATCATTCCTGTAGGCTTTTTTCCTCCTACTCCTGCTCCTCCTTCTCTTGCTCTTCCTTCTCTCTCCTTTCTTCCTTCTCCTTTCCCTTCTTTTCGTCTTTCTCCTTCTCCTTCTCTTTTTCTCCTTCTCCTCCTCTTCCTCCTCCTCCTCCTCCTTCTTTCTTCTTCTTCCTTCTTTTTTTCTTTATTGGTCTGACTGGATTATTTCAAAAGTCCTGTCTTCAAGTTCAGACATTCTTTGTTCTCTTTGATCTATTATGTTGTCGAAGCTCTCAGTTGTATTTATTTCATTCATTAAATTCTTCAGCTTCAAGTTTTATGTTTGGCTCTTTTTTGTGATATCTATCTCTGTTGAATTTCTCATTTAGATCATCAGTTCTTTTCCTGATTTCATTGAATTCTCTATGCATATTCTCTCGTATCTCTCTGAGTTTCCTTAAGATGATTATTTTGAGTTCTATTACAGGCCTAGATTTTCCGTTTTTTCAGGTCTGTTACTGGAGAATTACTGTGTTTCTTTGGGAGTGTCATGTTTTCTTGCTATTTCATGTTTTTGTTTTTTTTTTCCATATAATAATAAAATACTTTAATGTTATGTTTGGCTTCTACATCCAGATAGCAGAATGAGCATGCATATTTGTACTTTCCCTCCAAAATGTCTATTGCCATGACAGTAAAAAGATAAATGTGAGAGAAGTAAAATATTTAAAATATATAATGACATAAAAGAGGAAGGTCTATGAGTTAAGCAGAATTTTTTCCATGTTTTTGTTTTTTTCTACATTGATATCTGCACATCTGGTATAACAGCCACTAATTCTATTTTTATGGAGTAGTTTTCACAGGGAAAGACTCTCTCCTGGTGAAGTATTCTGTAGTGTTGGTTGAGTGGGGTGCTTTGACTTGTCTTCTAGACGGGCATGGTAGTATAGTCTCCATGTGATTTCTTCGGCTGTAATCGGTGCCTGTGGTTCCTGTGAGTGCCTCACTGGCCTGGACTTTGGGTGTTTGTTGGGGCAGTGGCTTGGCTTTGCTAGGGGCAGTATTGCTGGGCTTTCTGGTCCATAGACCCTAGGGGAGCTTGTGCTGTTTCTGGCAGTTCCACTGCTTACGGGGGTAGTATCTTCAGTAGTGATGGTTTCTGGACAGGATGTCTTGGGCCCTGAGGGGCCTGTGGGGCACATGGTGGTTCTTCCTGTCAGGAGGGTGAGATGGGTGGCAGTGTGGACACTGGATAGCTGGTCCTTGGGCTCTGGCATTGTGTCTGTCTTGGGAGTGGTCTCCTTGCTGTGCTGCCTGTTTTTTTTTGGATTACAGGGTTCTTGGTTATGTTTGTATCACTAGGTATAGCTTGGGTTGTGGCTACCCAAAAGATTTTTTTTTTTCTTTTGAGACAGAGTCTTGCTCTGTCGACAAGCGCCAGGCTGGAGTGCAGTGGCACAATCTCGGCTCACTGCAATCTCCGCCTCCTGGGTTCAAGCAATTCTCCTCCCTTAGCCTCCCAAGTAGCTGGGACTACAGGCGCGCGCCACCACGGCCAGCTAATTTTTGTATTTTTTAGTAGAGACGGGATTTCACCATGCTGGCCAGGATGGTCTTGATCTCTTGACCTCGTGATCCGCCTGCCTCGGCTTCCCAAAGTGCTGGGATTACAGGCGTGAGCCACTGTGCCCAGCCCAAAAGATTTTATGTAACCCAAAAGATTACAGAAGATTGTAATCTTTTGTATGGCCATGGAGTGATGACGGCGGGACCTCAGGGATATGGAGATACAAGGGCTTTGGCTCCCGGGGCAGGATACACTCTGGCAGTGGTTTTGGTCCTATAATGGCATTTGTGTTGTAGCTGCTTGGGTCCCGGGGGCAGTTTCCTGTCCTTTTCCCAGGCCTGCATCAAGAGAAACACATTCTCAGGTCCTGTCACTGTGATTTCCAAGCAAGCATTTCAGCTGTCCTCCCTCACTTTGTGAAGTGTTGACCTCGATGATAGTAACATGTGGTGACAGTTTGCCTTGTTTGTGTATGCCACCACAGTTTTTGTTTTGTTTTGTTTTGTTTTGTTTTGTTTTGAGATGGAGTCTCACATTGTTGCCTGGGCTGGAGTGCAGTGGTGCGATCTCAGTTCACTGCAGCCTCCGCCTCCAGGGTTCAAGTGATTCTCCTGTGTCACCCTTCTGAGTAGCTGGATTACAGTTGCCCACCACCACGCCCAGCTAATTTTTTATATTCTTAGTAGAGATGGGATTGCACTATATTGGCCACGATGGCCTCAAACTCCTGACCTCAAATGATCCACCCGTCTCTGTCTCCCAAAGTGCTAGGATTACAGGTGTGAGCAACTGCATCCAGCATGTACGTCCGTAGTTAACATGGTTAAAGCAGCAGAGAGTGTTCTGTCAACCTGTCATTGGAGTTGAGTCAATTAGATGACCGATACCTCTGGAAAGAGTTGAGTGATTTCTCTATCCACCCCTCTCTGTTAGATGTCATGATTAAAAATAAGTTGGAAAATACCACTGTAAATGGTTGAACTCTTAGGAGGAAACCAGTCCTGATCTTGTGATTTTTAAAAATGGACAACTTCATCATAAATGACTAGTTCAGATCTTAGAACTCTGCGTCTTGTTCCTAGGCACCACACCAACCCTGTGGGCACTGAATGGCGGTGGAAGATGGACCAGCCTGAAATGATCTTGAAGGAAGCCATCGAAAACCATCAGAACATGATTAAGCAGTTTAAAGGTATTTATCTTCCCTCTACCGCGGAATGCTAATGCCTGTTAATAGTCTGAATCACATTGGCGGAAGAATTGCCTCTTTGATAGGATTTTGTCCCCATTCACAAATTTTCCTATAAGGATGTGAAAACTTTGTGGAAATATTATGTATATTTTGCCTTTTTAGCTTTCCCATATGATGGAAGAACTAAATATTTACAGTGTAGCAACTTGGCCAGACGTGGTGACCGACACCTGTAATCGCAGCACTTTGGGAGGCTGAGGCAGGCAGATCACCTGAGATCAGGAGCTCAAGACCAGCCTGGCCAACATGGCAAAACCCCATCTCTACTAAAAATATGAAAATCAGCTGGACGTGATGGTGGGTGCCTGTAATCCCAGCTACTTGGGAGGCTGAGGCGGGAGAATTGCTGGAATCCAGGAGGCGGAGGTTGCAGTAAGCCGAGGTTGTGCCACTACACTTCAGCCTGGGTGCCAAGAGCAAAACTCCATCTTAAAAATAGATAAATAAATAAATACAATTTAGCAACTTATAATATGGTGCATTCAACTTGAAAGCTTTACCTGAGAATGTACCATCATCCTTCCTAGAAACTTTTACCATTGTTCTGTCTTGCTGAGCTGAGCAGCCTTTTGAATGGATCAGAAATTTTAGGTTAGTGGAAAATCTTAACTAATGTTAGTGATGGGAAAACATTTTTTAATGAATGCTTTATTCAAACAAGGAGGGATAATATAAATAGCAGTTTCTTCCATATAATGCATAGTGATGTGGTAAAAATTCAGCCACTCCATTTTTTGAATTTCCTATTTCTGCCTTATATTAACAAATATTTGACTTTACTAGAGGTCACTGGTTCTCAAACTTTATCATGCATCAGAATCATCTGGAGGGCTTGTTGAGACAGATTGTTGGTCTCCTTTCCCAGAGATTGGATGAGTAAGCCCAAGAGTGTGCTTTTTTTTTTCTTTTTTTTTTTTGGACAGGATCTCACTCTGTCACCCAGGCTGGAGTGTGGTGGTGCCATCTTGGCTCACTGCAGCCTTCACTTCTGAAGCTCAGATGATCTTCCCGCCTCAGCCTTGGTCCCTGAGTAGCTGGTGCTACAGGCGCAGGCCACCGTCCCTGGCTAATTTTTTGTAAAGATGGGGTCTAGCTATATTGCCCAGGCTGGTCTCAAACTCCTGGACTCAAGCCATCCGCCTGTCTTGGCCTCCCAAAGTGCTGGGATTACAGGTGTGAGCCACCCAGGAATGTGCATTTCTAACAGGTTTCTGGTTGGTGTTGATGTTGGTGACCTGGGGACCACACTTCGAGAACCGCTACTCTACCTGTGATGGCTTCATAAAGCAACAGCTGGAGGCGATGAATCGAGATTTGTTAGGTTCCCTGTTGAATCTGTATGCTTTGGTCTCTACCTGCCACTGGTGACTCCTTCTCTCCTGTATTATTCTTTCCTGTCATATTCAACCATTAAAAAATAGTCCCAGCCAAGGCTGTTTTGATATAGGCACTCTTATGGCGTTAACAGCACATCTGGGAGTCTTTAGAAACCCTAGTAATTAGCGTTCTGAAGATCAGGTGATTCTTTTATGTAAGGAAATTTGTTCTGTTCTGGCCACTCATTCATAATACTGCAATCCTCCTTACCACTTGATATGGCTAGACTTTGTCCCCATCACCCAAACCTCATCTTGAATTGTAATCTCTATAATCCCTATGTGTCAAGAGAGAGACCAGGTGGAGGTAGCTGAATCATGGGGGCCCTTTCCCCTCTGGTGTTCTTCTGGTAGTGAGTGAGTTCTCACGAGATCTGATTGTTTCATGAGGGGCTCTTCACCCTCTGCTCTGCACTTCTCCTTCCTGCTGCCTTGTGAAGAAGGTACCTTGCTTCCCCTTTGCCTTCTGCTGTGATTGTAAATTTACTGAGGCCTCCCCAGCCATACTGAACTGCGAGTTAATTAGACCTTTTTCCTTTATAAATTACTCCATCTCGGACAGTTCTTTGTAGCAGTGTGAAAATGGACTCACACTTATTTCTCATTATTATGAGAATAATATGAGAAGTTATTATGAGAAATGGGGAAAAGTCATGCAAATAATGGTTCAAGATTAATAGTAATCTATAAAAGATAGTAAGTCGGTAGGCTGGGGGCAGTTCCTCACGCCTGTAATCCCAGGACTTTGGGAGGCCAATGCAGGCGGATCACCTGACGTCAGGAGTTCGAGACCAGTCTGGCCAATGTGCTGACACCCCGTCTCTACTAAAAATACAAAAATTAGCTAGGCATGGTGGCATGCACCTTTAATTCCAGCTACTTGGGAGACTAAGGCAGGAGAATCACCTGAACCTGGGATGGAGGTTGCAGTGAGCCGAGTTCATGTGCCACTGCACTCCAGCCTGGGTGACAAAGCAAGACTCGCATCTCAAAAAAAAAAAAGAAAATTAATAATTACACTTTTATTCTTTATGAATTTTCTAGGGAAAGTTGACCTGTACATATTTGTGTCTATCTGTGTGTGGGCCGAATTTTTTTTTGGTACATTTACAAAGATGCTAATGATTATTTTAATTTCTCATCTTGATTTTTAGTTTCAAGCATTTTTCGTTGGCGACAGATAGGGAACAGATTTCTTTTTCTGACTTGGATAAAGCAGTGTCTTTTACCAGTGTTTTGGAAAATTAAATGAAACGATTGGTAAAGAACTAGGAAGCCCCACATCTGGAATTTGACTGGCTTTTCCTAGACTCATTGTTGGTTTAGTTAATAATTGATTGTTGATCTTCAAATAAGCTATGTGTCTTTTAAATAAATTTCAAGGCAAAGTCTTATTTTCCTTTGGATAGTGTGTTAGGGTTCTCCAGAAAAATAGAACCAATGGGTATATATGTGTGTGCATGTGTGTGGAGAGTGAGAGAGAGACTGAGATTGGGATTCATTCATTCATTTTTAGGAGTTGGCTCATGTATTTGTCGGCTCAGCGAATTCACCACCTCATGGGTTGACTGGCAGGTTGGAGACCAAGGAAGCGTGGGAGTTCAAGTTCAAAGGCATTCTCTTGGCAGAATTCCTTCTTGCTTGGAACAGGTCAATCTTTTTATATGAAAGCCTTCAAGTGATTGGATGAGGTCCATCCACATTATGACGGGCAGTCTACTTTACTGAAAGCCCACCAATTTAAATGTTAATCTCATCCAAAAAACACCTCCACAGAAACATCCAAAATAATAGCTGAACAACTATGTGGGCGCCGTGGCCCAGACAGGTTGACACACAAAGTTAATTATCACAGATAGCAATATCAGAAGCAGGAAATGCCAGTATTATTTTTATATGAAGTTGATTTTTCGATTGAGTGCTTAAGGAGCTAATGGGATGATGAGTGAGGATGTGTGTTTCCCGGACATCCTGGAATCTCCCTGAATGAACTGTGTCTCAGGCCGTTTGTGTGGGGAGGAAGCAGCCTTCCCCTAAAGAATAGGCGTTCATTACTTTATGCTGAGATGTCCTTCATACAGAATGACGATCTGAGTTTTGATAGTAATTTTTCTGACAGCAGCATTTTTGCATATGCACTTTAAATGGAAATTTGTAATGAATAAACCATGAGGTAGACTTTATTGATGTTAATAAAATGTGTTAGGTGAGTTCCGTGAGCACGTGTTTTTCATTGTCTGCCTGTCCTGGTGAGGGGCTTGCCCTGTGCAGAAAGGGGGGTGTCCAGTAGTGACCTTAGGCTTAGGTTAATCAGCAGGTATCTCAAAAGGTTTGTCTATGAGTTCTTACGGTGTAAGGAAAACAAAAGAGTTTGAACGCATAGATTCTCTTGAGGGATGAAGGATGCAGGATAGCAGAGAGAAAGAACAGAGCATGTCTGTGGATGCTGAGTAGGCCTTAGGGTGTAGAAGGTGGAAGGAATGATCCCCAGAAATTCAACAGCTGCCACCAATTTCATTCTTAACAGTGGTATTTATGCAGTATCTATTTTACCCTGGTAATTCCTACAAAGGATTTTTTTTTTTCATATCTGAATTGATTGACTTGGTAACATGTTACCATGTCAGCAAAACATGTGTGTATTTATTTAATCAGCAACAAATTTGCTGGAAGGGTTTTCAGAGTGGAACTGGTTGATATTTGTGCACTGATGCTCTTCAGGTTAGCAGATCAATTTTTCTTTAAGCTAGTAGAAAGCAGGTGCATGTCTGAAGGTGTGGTGGGTGTAGACAGGCCAGCACATAGACATAAAGGAGCCTCATTTGTTTTATTTTTATTTTACTTTATTTATTTATTTATTTTGAGACAGGGTCTCGCTCTGTTGCCCAGGCTGGAGTGCAGTGGCAGCATCTTGGCTCAGTGCAGCCTCTGCCTCTTGGGCTCAAGTGGTCCTCCCACCTCAGCCTCCCAAGTAGCTGGAACTACAGGTGCACACCACCACACTCAGCTAATTTTAAAATTTTTTCTGGAAATGTGTTCCCCGCCTGTATTGCCCAGGCTGTTCTTGAACTCTTGGGCTCACATGATCCTTCTGTCTGGGCCTCCAAGAGTGCTGGAGTTACAGGCATGAGCCACTGTGCCTGGCTCTCATTTGTTTTACATTTTCACAATGAATGAGAGATCCCTTAATTTGCAATTTTGGACCCTGATGACTATTTGTTTAATGCTATTTTCTGTGTTCTAAGTTAGGCTAAACAAGCCATTACTTTTTGAAAATCTATCTTATTGCTGTTAATAGTCATGGTGAATCTTGCTGTGAAACGATATGATAATAGAATAGAAAAAACCCTAATTATAAAAGGGTAAAATGCGTAATTTGCAAGAATCCAGAGCCCTTCCGGAAAACTTGTGGTAGTCTGTAACACTTTAAAGAAAAAATTGTTATGTACTGCCATGTGTCTACCTATGCAACAATCTTGCATGTTCTTCACATGTACCCCCAAACCTAAAATGCAATAAAAAATATAAAAAAATAAAAAATAAATAAATAAAATGGTAACTTGGACAGCATTATAGAATTTTAGTACTTCAGAAAATTGATTGCATTTTCTGTTTTCTTGGCAACAAGTAATTTCAACTGAAAAAAACTCTAAACGGATAGGGCCTTATTCTGTTGCTCAGGCTGGAATGCAATGGCATGCATAGCTCACTGCAGCCTCCAACTACTGGGTTCAAGCAGTCCTCCCACCTCAGCCTCTCAAATAGCTGGGATTACAGCCACATGCTACCACACCCAGCTAATATGTTTTTTTAACTTTTTGTAGAGATGGGGGTCTCGCTATGTTTCCCAGTCTGATCTCGAACTCCTGGGCTCCAGCAGTCCTTCAGCCTCAGCCTCCCAAAGTGCTGGAGTTACAGGTGTGAACCACTGCACCCGGCCTTAATTTTTGTTTTAATAATATTGTATCTGTGGGAATACAAATTTCAGGCTTAAACAGAAATGTTTGCAAACAGAATTGTGGTGTAAATTGGCAATTATGGCAATTTTCAGAGGCTTGAAGGCATTTCTTTCGTACTTGGTGATATTCCGGGTACCTCCACTTTGGCCTCTTTTTGGAGGTCCACTCTTAGCTCATTAATCATTTCTCTCACTCTGGCTTGGAGTCCTTTGCTTTCTAGTGTGAGTTCCTACCCCATGATGAAAAACGCCTGCTGTTTCTCCTGGGTCTGGTTTATTGTATGTAAGGTGGAACTGGCTGTGGGGATTGTTGGAGTTCCCCAACTGGAGCTAAGTGGCCAGTCCTGAGCAGCTTTGGAAGATAATCCCTGATGTTTTCAATGCTTCTTTGTGTGTGTGTGTGTGTGTGTGTGTGTATGTGTGTGTGTGTGTTTTGAGATGGAGTTTCCCTCTTGTTGCCCAGGCTGGAATGCAGTGGCACAATCAGCTCACTGCAACCTCCGCCTCCTGGGTTCAAGCGATTCTCCTGCCTTAGCCTGAGAGCTGGGATTACAGGCATGCGCCACCACGCCCAGCTAATTTTCTATTTTAGTGGAGACGGGGTTTTTCCATGTTGGTTAGGCTGGTCTCGAACTCCCAACCTCAGGTGATCCACTCACCCTGGCCTCCCAATGTACTGAGATTACAGGCATGAGCCACTGCACCCGGCCTTGTGTTCTCAATTCTGAGGACAATCATTGTCTTTTCACTTATTTCACTGAGTTATAAAAATATCTTTCTTTTCGTGACCTTTATTAGCTTTCCTTTTATATACATACAAAATTAACTTTATATTGATTAAAAGTGGGTCAGAATTCCAGTGCCACTCAGCATCTGTTCAAAATGCTGCCTGCCCTCTTCTAAGTACTACCATGGCAGGGAGAAATCGTTCCCAGAAAATAGGGCTGAGGCTTCTTTAGCTCAGTTTTCCATCTGTTCAGCAAATATCAAGTGATTGAACAGTCTTTTTTTTTTTAAATATGTATTTTATTGCATTTTAGATTTTGGAGTACATGTGAACAACCTGCAGGATTGTTGCATAGGTACACACGTGGCAATGTGGTTTGCTGCCTTCCTCCCCATCACCTATATCCAGCATTTCTCCCCATGTTATCCCTCTCCAACTCCCCACCACCTGCTGTTCCTCCCCTAGTTCCCCGCCACAGACCCCAGTGTGATGCTCCCCTCCCTGTGTCCATATGTTCTCATTGTTCAACACCCGCCTATGAGTGAGAATATGCGGTGTTTGATTTTCTGTTCTTGTGTCAGTTTGCTGAGAATGATGGTTTCCAGGTTCATCCATGTCCCTACAAAGGGCACGAACTCATCGTTTTTGATGGCTGCATAGTATTCCATGGTGTATTTGTGCCATATTTTCCCTGTCCAGTCTATCATTGATGGGCATTTGGGTTGGTTCCAAGTCTTTGCTATTGTAAACTGTGCTGCAGTGAACACTCGTGTGCATGTGTCCTTATAGTAGAACGATTTATAATCCTTTGGATATATACTCAGTAATGGGATTGCTGGGTCAAATGGAATTTCTATTTCTAGGTCCTTGAGGAATCGCCACACTGTCTTCTGCAATGGTTGAACTAGTTTACACTCCCACCAACAGTGTAAGAGTGTTCCTGTTTCTCCACATCCTCTCCAGCATCTGTTGTCTCCAGATTTTTTAATGATCGCCATTCTAACTGGCGTTGCACAGTCTTTATTAGGAATGTCCTCGGTACTGAAGCTGCAAAGATGAAACAGACATCATTTATTACTAGGTGTTTTTATCTACACTTTAGGCTAGAAGCGAAGTATTGCAAGAAATAAAAGATCTCCAACAGATGGTTTTCACAAACTAGGTATGCTAACATACACATCATAAAGAAAATGTAAAGGCAGGGAAGAGACCAACACTTGTTAATTGTTTTCTGAAACTTATTTATGAAAACCTCAAATGGAGTATCTATATCAAATAGATATTATTTATGACTTTTAGCCAGGATGGGTTGTTGGGAAGATTTTTGGCCAGGAACGGCATTGTTATGAGAAGAAAGAAGAGAATGTTTTATTTCTGTTCGGCCCAAACTTTAGAAATAGGAATATTGTATACTGAGCATTACATCATGTTTATTTGTGTCTTATTTGGTATAACGCTATGGCATTAGGATGAAAATTTTGGGATCTTAAGTTCTAGCCTTGTCATCTTTCAGTGAGATGAAGTATGCTTGCTAATCTGCTGACTGTATATCCAAGATGAGGAAGCTATTCAGGATTAGAGGCATGTCAGATAAACTTGCTTAACCAAAAAATCCAAAGAATTAGAATAACAAAGCAGAGTTTAGTTGTGAAAGCGTTAAGATTTGGGCACCGTGAAGAGAACAGATTGTGTGTGTGTGTGTGTGTGTGCACGCGTGCGTGTGTGTGTGTGTGTGTGTGTGTGTGTGAGACAATGGGAAACAGCACTATGGATTTGCTGTTGAAATGTCCTGTGTCTCTTGTTCCCTGGACTGTCTCTCTCTCTCTTCTCCAGGAACCCTTCCCATTAGAAATTTAGAGGCTGTTTCAACTTCTGTCATATTTCCATGAGGACAGTGCAAGAAGACCTGATGTTCAGCCCTGGTTTTTGGAAGGGCCACTGTGACAGCCTCTGGCGGAGAGCAGGATATAGAAATGTGCTCTTGGGAAGGGGACAACCAAGGCTTTGATGTATGCTTGTCAGTGCCTTAGTTGTGAGACAATCAAGATAACTTTAAAAAGTTCATCATCAGCCGGGCGCGGTGGCTCACGCCTGTAATCCAAGCACTTTGGAGGCCAAGGCGGGCGGATCACCTGAGGTCAGGAGTTCAAGACTAGCCTGACCAACCTGGTGAAACCCCGTCTTAAAAAAAAAAAAAAAAAAAAAAAAAGCAGGAAAAAGTTCATCATCAGGGATTTTTGTTTTGTTTTGTTTTTGATTTTGTTTTTGCGATTGTCTTAATATGTGATTATGATTATGATATTTTAATTTCTGGTTTCTGGAAAAGATGGCATTGGTGTCTTTGCTCTTGGGTTTCCTCCCTTCCTCCCTGGCTGTTCTGACGTGTAGTGTGTGTTTTGATCTACTCCCAAGGCTTTCTTTGTCTGAGCTGACAGCAGCTATGTTACTCGGGCCAAGAACTTTGTAGGAATCATCGACCCCTCTCGCTCTCAAACCCTACATCCAATCCATTTGAAAATCCCTCTTGGCGATACTGAGGGACTATGTTAACTTCTCTTCCCAGGTCCACAGGGGGCTGGTTTCAAAGGCAAGAACTTCCCAGTGCCATGCCTCCATCCACCTCCCCATCCGGAAACCTAGAGTTCTTTTTCTAACTTTCCCGTGCACAGGCTGGGTAGAAAGCCCAGGTGAGCTTCCTTTGTTTAGAAAGCCTGCCAAAAGCTCCGAAGGAGGAGGCTTTGATTGCGAGCCAGGCAGCCAATCTAATATCAGAGCTGAAGATCAGTCACTCCAGAGAAAGTGTGGAAAAACTCCTCTCACTGGGCAAGAACTTGAATAGGGCGGGAGTAACTCCAGGGTTAAAATCCCGCTACTCCCTTACCTATAGGGACTCCATCTCTGGATCCCCTTCCATGGCAGTGTTGACGCTCTCTCTGTTTCTCTCTGTCTCTCTTTCTTTTTCTCTCTGCCTAATAAATCGCTTTTCTTCAAAGCTCTTTCAGTTTGATACTTACTTGAACAATATCACCATCAGGGAGGGAGCCAAGCCTCCCCCACGTCCCGCGACCCCGGTTATAATCCCTTCATGGTAGAGCCAGCTGATTGGCTTTCCACCTCCACTGTCCACCTTGGTCCAGGCCACCGTTTCCTTTTTATGTTACATTATAGTCTGTTGGCCGATTATCCTCGCTCCTTGCCCCTCTGTTCTCAGTGTAGAACCCAATGTGATCTACTTTAAACAAAGATCGGTTTATGTCACCCTCTTCTCAGAACGCTGCATTGGCTACCCACGTCACTCAGGTTCCCTGCACGCAGTCAGGCAGACTCCCACCTCGGAGTCTTTGTCCTCCGCCTGGAGTGCTCTTCCCTCTTTGCCCTCTTGGCCCACTCCCCTACCTCCTCCAACTAGACCTTCTGTTGTCCTGACCAGCCTGAGTGACAGGGCAGCCTGCCTCATTTTTCTCTTGCCGTCCCATATCTTCATTGCCTTGCTCTTCCTCTTCTTCCCCATGTTCTTATCACTTTCTATTATATTATGGAAATACGTATCCAACGTGGCAACCATTAGCCACATGTGGCCCGTTTAAATTAGTGAACATTAAATAAAATTAAAAGTTCACTTTCCCCTTCACCTTAGCCACATTTCAAGTGCTCAGTAGTCACATGTGGCTAGTGGCTTCTGTATTAGTGAAGAAAGAGAACATTTCCATCATTGTGGAAAATTCTGTTGGACTCTTCTGTTACAGAATTGATTGATTTGTTATGTTTGATTTTTAATGTTTGTATCTCACTTGCTGGAATGTAAATTCCACAGGGACACATACCTGTCTCTGTTTTATTTATTGAGAGAAAGGTCTCCTCAAGTGGTAGTTGCCACATAGGAGGTGATCCATATATACGTGTCCAATTGTATGGATTTACCATTTTATTTAAATTAATTAAAATAATTTGCTTAGTGGCTCCCGCCTGTAATCCCAGCACTTTGGGAGGCCGAGCTGGGAGGATTGCTTGAGCTCAGGAGTTTGAGACCAGCCTGAGCAACATGGCAAAACTTCGTATTTACCAAAAATTAAAAAGAAATTAGCCGAGTGTGGTGGCACATGCCTGTGGTCCCAGCTACTGAGGAGGCGGAGGTGGAAGGATCACTTGAGCCCAGGAGATTGAGGCTGCAGTCAGCTTGATCATATCACTGTATTCCAGCCTGGGTGACAGAGGGACACCCTGTCTAAAAAAATAATAATTGAATTTATTTTTCAGGTCACAAAATAAAAACATTTACAGCAAGCACACTTTGAATGTTTATATGCTTGGCCTGACACCCCATTAAGTATTTCATGTAGCTTATTTCATTTAATTGTTATAATTGCTATATGTGTGTGTGTGTAAAACCCCCATTTTAAAGATCAGGGAATGGGCTTGGAGAGGGTTGACCAATATACAAACTAGCTTCGTGGTGGAGCTAGAGTGTGAACCCAGGGCATCTGAATCCTGGTGGCCAGGGCCTGGCAGGTGCTCCTTCCACTTTCTGCATTTTAGGTTGGCTTTGGAGTTCAGGTTCAACCTGCCTTTCTACTGAGCTGCTCATGGGGGTGATTATAGCTAATGATATGCATTTGAAAAGGAAATGTTATGCTTAATGCTGAGTTGTCTTGGCAACATAGAATGAGCTTAAGGATCAAATTTTATTTAAAAACTTTGTTTTACTCGAGTTAAGATCCTAGATTTCAGCAACTTAAAAAATTATTCATCCATCCGAAAATACCGACATGAAATACATTCTTACAATTGCATTTAGATAGTCACAAAAGAAGACGTCAGCTGCCACATTGAGATGGTTTTCATTTTGGTCTGCACTCTGTTGGCTTGATCTCTTGGGTGTTTACTTGCACTTTCTGTTTTATTTTATTTATGATTTTACATTGGGGATACATGTGCATGTTTTTTACATCTGTGCATTGTGTACTGCTGGGAATCAGACTTCTCATGTACCCTTTACTCCGATAGTGAACATTGCACCTGATAGGTATTTTTTCGACTCTCACCCTGTCCCATCCCCTTTGGGAGTCTCTAGTGTCTGTTAGTTCCATCTTTATGTCCATGTGTACACCCATTGGCTAGCTCCCACTTAAAAGTGAGAACACGTGATATCTAATGTTCTGTCTTTTAGTTCGCCTGGGATGATGGCCTCCAGCTCTCTCCATGTTCATGCAAAGGACATGAACACATTCTTTTTATGGATGCATAGTATTCTGTGGTGTACATGTACCACATTCTCTTATCCAGTCACCCGTTGATGGACACTTAGGTTGGTTTCATGACTTTTAGCTATTGTCAGTAGTGCTGTGATGAACATACGAGTGAGTACAGGTGTTTTTTACATATGAATTCTTTTCCAGTAGTGGGATTGGTGGGTTCAATGGTAGTTCTGTTTTTAGTTCTTTGAGAAGTCTCTCTAGAGAGGCTGAACTAAGTGACATTCCCAGCAATAGTCTGTAAGTGTTCCCTTTTCTCTGCATCCACGCCAGCATCTGTTGCTGTTTTACTTTTTAATAATGACCATTCTGACTGGTACAAGATGACATCACATTGTAGTTTTAATTTGCATTCCTCTGCAAATGATGATTGGTGATGTTGAGTGTTTTTTCATGTTACTTGCACTTTCTTATTTGTAAGGTGGAGGGGAGAGAGAGAAAGAGTGTGTGTGTGTGTGTGTGTGTGTGTGTCACACCTGACACCAATAGCTTAACTTAAGCATACCCTGAGAATGACTGTGTTCTAAGAAGAATGTGTGTTCTGAGCTCCGAGCTTGGGAGATCCAAGAGTGGCCGGCCCAGGGATTCATTCTCTTAGTTTTTTTCTGTGAAGGTTTTATTTTGGCTGTGAGGAACATCTGAATCCCCAGCCCTTCCTGTGGAGTGCAGGTCATAGAGGGGATCAAGGCCCTTTGTTTTTGGTTAAATAAAGGGATTCCAGTGGAGATTGCTGGGAGAAGGTACTAAGGGAAAATGCTGTGTAAACGGCATGGTTTTTTTTTTTTTTTTGGACACAAGGTCTTGCTCTGTCACCCAGGCTGGAGTGCAGTGGTGCAATCTTGGCTCACTGTAACCTCCCAGGTTCAAGCAATTCTTCTGCCTCAGCCTCCCAAGTAGCTGGGACTACAGGCACCCACCACCATGCCTGGCTAATTTTTGTATTTTTAGTAGAAATGGGGGCTTCACCATGTTGACCAGCCTGGTCTTTAACCTGACCTCAAGTGATATGCCTGCCTGAGCTACCGCGCCTAACCGAACTGCATGCTTTTTACAAGCAATTGTGGTTCTCCCGCGCAGCACACTGGCGCTAGAGCGTCCTGTTTCTGAGTCCCTTCAGTAAACCCTATGTCTCGGCCAGGTGCAGTGACTCAAACCTGTAATCCTAGCATTTGGGGAGGCCGAGGTGGGCCCCTAATGAGGTCAACAGTTTGAGACCAGTCTGGTCAACATGGTGAAACCCTGTCTCTACTAAAAATACAAAAAAAAAAAAAAAAAAAAAAAAAATTAGCCAGGCATGGTGGTGTGCCCCTGTAATCCCAGCTACTCGGGAGACCGAGGCAGGAGAATCGCATGAACCTGGGATGCAGAGGTTGCAGTGAGCTGAGATCGTGCCATTGCACTTCTGCCCGGGTGACAGTGCGAGATTCCATCTCAGAACAACAACAAAAACCCTGTGTCTCGTTCATTGACTTTGAATCTCTTTGCCAGCCTCTCACTCATGGTGCTATTCCTATTGAAGTCAACAGGGGTCTGGTGGAACACTGTGTATAAAATAAAATCGCTCTCTGAACACTGAGGCACAACTGAGCAGTGAAATTTAACTTTATTTCGCCCACGTTCTTCGTTGTTGTTAAGGTGACAGTGACTGGGATCTAATCCGTTTCATAAACCATGATAAAGGTGATAATACCAAGTCCTTAATGAACATTTCTTGTGTGCCAGACACTCTGCTAAGGCCATTACATGCATTATCTCATTTAATCCCAACAAAAATTCTTCAAGGTAGTTACCGTTTGCAGCTAAAAAAATTACATCTCAAAGATGGCCAATAAGAGACGGAGAAGACGTATGAACACGCTTCTCCTCGAGGCCCAAGCTTTATGAGGAATCTCTGTCCTGCAGAGAGAATATATTCTTCAAAAGGAACCTAGAAATAATTGATTTAGAACTATCAGTAGTTAAGGAGATACATATTTTTTTCTTTGTTTTTTAACTTTTAAGTTCAGGGTTACATGTGCAGGTTTGTTACACAGGTAACCTTGTGTCATGGGGGCTTGCTGTACAGATGATTTCATCACCCGCGTGTGAAGCCTGATACCCATGAGTTATTTTTCCTGATCCTCTCCCTCCTCCACCCGCCACTCTCTGGTAGGCCCCAGAGTGTGTCATTTCCCTCTGTGTGTCCATGTGTTCTCAGGAGATGTATTTTTGCCTACTTACACTCTTTCTAAGTCTTTCACATTCTCTGTTAGACTGAAAGACTTTTAGGCCAGTGTGTCTCTGAATGCCCTCTACGTTGAGTCAAGAGTAGTGCCTGTCAAACCAAGCTGCATGCTGGAATCGCACGGAGATCCCTTTAGAAATCCTGTTGCCTGAGGCCCCTCACCAGAGACTTCTTTAATGTGTTTGGGACACAGCCTGGACATTGAGATTTTTTTAAAGTTCTTTGGGTCATTCCAGTGTTCAGCTATGATTCAGCACGAGTGGTGTGTGCCGTGGTATTAAACGTGGCTGCTAAACTTGTCTGCTCATTGGAATCACCTGGGGAGCTTCAGAAACTGCGAACTGCCTGTGCCCTCCACCAGAGATTGGCGTTTGGTCGGTCTGTGCTGTGGCCTGGATTTTGGGAATTTTAAGATTCCAGAGTGATTCCAATGTGCGGTCAGGTTTGGGGCCCTCTGGTTTTATGCAGTGGCTTCCAGCCTTGGCTCTGTGTAACAACCATCTGAGAAGCTTTAATAAAACCCGTTGTCCAGGCTTGCACCCACTCTGATGAAACAGACTCTTTGGAGGTGGACCTAGACGGCAGTATTTTTTATTTTTTTTGAGACAGAGTCTCACTTTGTGGCCCAGGCTGGAGTGCAGTGGTGCGATCTTGGCTCACTGCAACCTCCACCTCCCAGGTTCAAGCAGTTCTCCTGGCTCAGCCTCCCAAGTAGCTTGAATTACAAGCGCCCACCACCATACCTAGCTAATTTTTGTAATTTTTTAGTAAAGACGGGGTTTCACCGTGTTGCCAGGCTGGTCTCGAACTCCTGACCTCAAGTGATCTGCCCACCTCAGCCTCCCAAAGTGCTGGGATTACAGGTGTGAGGCACCGCGCCCAGCCTATTTTTGTTGAGACCGTCTCACTCTGTCATCCAGGCTGGAGTATAGTGGCATAATTGTGGTTCACTGTAGCCTCAACCTCCCAGACTCAATAGATCCTCCCACCTCAGCCTCCCAAGCAGTTGGAACCACAGGCAAACACCACCATGCCCAGCTAATTTTCGTTTTTTTAAAATTTTTAGTAGAGACAAAGTCTCATTATATTGCCCAGGTTAGTTTTGAACTCCTGGTCTCAAGCAGTTCTCCTGCCTCGGCCTCCCAAAGTGCTGAGATCACAGGTGTGAGCCACTGCGCCTGGCGTATGGCAGTATTATTTGAATCTCCTCATGACTGTAGTATGAAGCCAAAGATGAGAGTGATAGGGGTCTTCTTTTTCTCTCCTATACAGCTTTGGGCCAACTACATTTACTTTCCCACCTCTGGATACTTGAGGAATGCTTGGGGCAATGATTGGTCCAGAACAGACTTGTTCTTATGCAGATATACTGAGTTCATTTTCTTAGATCAACATGAAAGAATGCAAAGCTAAGCCAGTTATGCAAAGGGACTTACTCTGCACTCCAAATAGTTAGCGAACAAAGCTAGTTTTGCTGCTTGTATCGATGTAGGTTCACTAGTACCAAAACCAACAGTGAGGTTGTTGGCTGATTCTTCTGATGTAGTGATTCTGGTCCCACCCTGCCCTTTGGCCTTTGTTTTGTATTCTTTGACTGGTATAAAAAATGAATTTGCCCTATAAAATCATCTTCAGAAAAATGTAAGTGACATCCTCTGCCTGCCTTATGTAGCTGGGTCCTTTTCACTGTCTTCTCCAGGAGTCCCAGGTGTCAAAGCAGAGCGCTTTGAAGAAGGAATGACGGTAAAGCACTGCGCATTGTCCCTCGTGGGAGAGCCAATCATGTACCCAGAGATCAACAGCTTTTTGAAGTTACTCCACCAGCGTAAAATCTCCAGTTTCCTGGTGACAAATGCACAGTTCCCTGCAGAAATCAGGTGAGTTGTCCAGCCTCTGAAGAGATGCTGCTTGAATCTGTGTTTCACTGCAAAGTAAAACTAATAGGCATTAATCCATTCAAACAGGATTAATTACTTACTACATACAAATGTTGGGCTTTGGAAGGTGAAGATGGTCCTGCCCTTCCACATCTGTTCTGTTAGGGGCAACAATATTAGTGAAAAGAACAGAGGACAGATAACTCACAAGGGGAACTCAAAAGAGAATGAATTTTTTTTTTCCAAATGGGAGAGGCAGGGTAAAACTTTCCAGAGAAGCTGTCATTTAATTTTTTTTTTTTTTTTTTTTTTTAGTTGGAGTCTTGCTCTTTCTCCCAGGCTGGAGTGCAGTGGTGCAATCGTGGCTCACTGCAACCTCCGCCTCCCGGGTTCAAGTGATTCTCCTTCCTCAGCCTCCTGAGTAGCTGGGACTGCAGATGTCTGGCACCACATCTGGCTCATGTTTTTCTTTTCTTTTTTTTTGGATTGTTAATAGAGATGAGCTTTCACCTTGTTGGTCAATCTGGTCTCCAACTCCTGACTTCAAGTGATCCTCCTGCCTCAGCCTCTCAAAGTGCTAGGATTATAGGCGTGAGCCACTGTGCCTGGCCTAATTTATATCTGTTTGGGATTGGTACTTGAGAAGGTAGGAAACTATATTTTGCTAATAAGGAACTTCCCGAGAAAGATGTGGAGTTGGGGTATTTGTGGTAACTGTGACATACGCGTAGTTTATTCAGACCACAGAGTGTGTGAAAGAGAGTGGCAGGTGGAAGTCAAGTTGGGAAGCTTGGGACTAGATGGTCTGGGACTTCAAATGCAGTTCTTTAGAAAGATCTTGCTTCCTGCAGAGCAGTCTGCCAGCATGGTATAAAATGGGAGAGACAAGAAGCTGCAGGAGCCCAGGCAGGAGATGATTGTGTTGCTTAGGTCAGTTACAAGGGAGGAAGTGAGTCAGTGCGAATGAGGGAGTCTTAAAAAAAGATGCCGTTGAAGGATTGCTGGGTATGGTTGACGACCTGCTTGTGCGGCGCTGAGAGGCTAGCAGAGAAGAGGACTAGGTAATTACACTGAGGGTTCCGGCCATGTTGACCACTGGGACTATGGGGTCCCATAATGGCAGAGGGCTCTCATAAGGAAGGGTCAGGGTGGTAGGATGATGAGGCTGCGTTGGATGGCTTAGGGAGGGCTCTCCTGACAGGGATGATCAAAGGCATCTCCTGGGGCCTCTGGGGAAATGATCTGTGTTTGTGTCATACTGAGACTAGGCACACACTATCGTGTGTGCATTTTACTTTCTGTGAATGCCATCATGGGTTGAGGTAATGCTATCATGGATTGAGGAAAGTTATGAAATAAGATGTTTACCTGAAAATGTCCAGCAAAATGCTGGGCACATTTGGTAGATGTTATTGAGCCTTTCCCTCTCTTGCTGGTGAGTGTTCTCAGGCCTGCAGAGGGACCATGGAATACATCAAGGTGTTAGCACTAGTCTTGATTGCCGTCTTCAACAAACAAATGAGATATGATGGCGTATGGTTCCAAAGAAGTGTTTCCTCATTTACTAAACCTGATTGGTACACGAGGAGGGAGACAAAGAGGAAGAAGTGAGGTGGCAGGATTGGAGGAATGGGAAGCTCGGCAAATGTCTCACATCCTGAAAGTGAGTGAAAAAGTGGATGGGCTTACTCTATCAGGAATCATCAAGAAAGAAGGAATGCTTAGGAAATGGAGGTTATGTTACTGGATTTCTAAAGCATGCTTAAAGTGCCTAATACGAAGCGTGTTGTGCTTCAGGGAGTAAGCATGGAAATTGTGTTGTATCTTTTACATTATGTCCTTCCCTGGCACAAGACAGAATGTGTAGAAAGTAGCCATTCTAGATTCAGATCTGAAAAAGGGGGCGTGTCTTTGTTATCCGTTGAAATAGCTATTCAGAAAGAGAAGAACAAAACCAAGTCTGAGATCTGCAGATTATTGCTAGGATATGGGAAGAATTTCTGCTGATGGGAGTCTGGTAGGTATGTGTTGAGGACGTAGTCTTTCAGTTTACCTTTTTCTGAAACAGAGCAGTCCTCCTGGCTTGGGAATAGTGTGTGTGCCCAAATGTTAGGAGGTTCTGAGTATAAGACAACCCTCCTGCCGCTACATTTTCCCAATGAAAGACTGGAATTATCCAGAAAAAAATGTCAAAAACAGAATGATGAGAATTGCCATGCTGGATACTATGACGTGTCATAAGACCATGAGTTTCAAACACTCTGGATTACAGAGCAGTGAAACAAGCTAGTCTTGAGATAGCTTTTATTTTTAAACTAATACTTTCAGGACTTGAGGCCTCTCTGAATTAAACTAAAGACTCTCCCCGCCGACCCCCGTATCACAAGAGAAAATAGAAAGAAAAAGTTCTGTAAGAGGAGATAATCTTCCTTATTTCTGTGAATTAGGAGGAAACAAAATACCAGTTGTCTCTGGTGTCTTAATTTCTTTCAGAAAAATAAGGCTGTAGATGAACTAATAGAACACAGGTCGTGTATTTTGGAAGTTTCCTTTAATGCTGATAATGCTAATTCTATAGAGCAAGTCAGCTCGTACAGTCCACCTATTAGCTGAGCCTGTTACAGCCATTTCATCTTTGAGCGCACTGTAAGAATTAAAGAGGAGTGCAGGAAGAAGGGCGGCTCCACACTCAGCAGGTTTGCTTTAAACCTGGGAGGGGCTTCTGACCTTACACACACACTAGGAGGTAATAACGCTCTCTGGGTGGTTTAGTGGCCTATTTATTTTTTACTTTTTTTAATTAAAAAATAGTTTTTTTCTAAGTAACTGCAATACCACCTATACTCTGGTATCTTTTGAGGGGAGTCTTGACTTTGTCAATTGGTCTGCATTGTATTCAGGCTAGTAGCTTTTTCAGGGTACTAAACCTTTCCTTAAAAGAGTTTCAGTCTTCCCTCCAGCTCCAGAGCATATATGACTGTGTGTTAGTCTGTTCTCGCATTGCTGTAAGGAACTAACTGAGACTGGGTAATTTGTGATGAAAGAAGTTTAATTGGCTCACAGTTCTGCAGGTTGTATAGGCAGCATGTCATGGGAGGTCTCAGGAAACTCACAATCGTGGTGGAAAGCAAAGGGGAAGCAGGCACATCTTCACACAGCGGAGCAGGAGGAAGAGAAAGAAAGAAGGGGGATGTGTGCACACTTTTAAACAGCAGGTCTCATGAGCACTCACTCAGTATCACGAGAATAGCAAGGGGGAAGTCCCCATCATCCAACCACCTCCCAGCAGGCCCCTCCTCTAACACTGAGGAATACAGTTCAGCATGAGATTTAGGTGGGGACAGAGCCAAATTATATGAGACTCTTTGCTCACAGTTCCGCCCCTGAGAGGAGTTTTCACAGTGATGGTCCTCCAGGATTCATGGGAGAGCCAGATACTGGTTGTGGTTGCTGTGTAGAAGCAAACACCTTAGGCAAATGAGAAAGTTTTTGCTCTCTGAGTAGCTTTATGCTTTTGTTTGTCAAAACAGAGGTTAATAAAAGTGACAAGAAAGTGTAACACACTTCGTGTTAATAGGCCTGGTGGTGATTATACAGGAGAAAAGCCGTATCTTCATAGGAACATACTGATACATTTCAACATGTGTCAGTTCTCTTTTGCCGCAACCACCCACCTCAAACTGTGTGGCTCTGACAATCATTTATTTAGCTCATAACTCTGCAGATCAGCCTGAAAGTCTTGTGGCCTTGGGTGGCTTTGCTGGTCTCAGTGTTGCTCAGTGGATGATTCTGTCGGGGCTGGGAGGTTGATGATGGGCTGGGCTGGGACTCGGGGGTCTCTATTCCTGTGGCCTCATCCCTCAGAAGCTATGCTGCACTTTATCACAGGGTGCCAGCGTTTCAAAGAGCAGCGAGGGGGGCAAGCCTCGGTGCACCAGCATCTTTCAAACCTTTGCTTGTATCACATTTGCTTACTTCACAGGGCAGAGCTTCAAGTCAATGAGAAGCACGCAAATCTATAGGCAGGGGCACATGGCTGCTGGGACGGGAGGAGCTGATGGCCATATTTGCAGTCTACGTACAGCACAACAGCCCACACCTGTCAGGGAGTATAACCTTGAACCTACCAGGGCTCAGTGTTCTTCAGGAACTCAGTTGCTGATTTTAATTATGTGAATAGCCCAGGTGATATACAATCCATTTTCTCCTTAAGCCCAGAGATCTCAGACCCGCAGCTGATAAGAAGTAGGTTTTGCTTTTCCTACAACATGTCTAACACTTTTTTTTGGAGCCAACATTGAAAAATCAAGAGGTTTTATTTAAAATCTGGACTTTGGACTTTTGAAAAGAAGATGATCTGGCAGAAGTTGTCAAGAACCAAGGAGCAGTTATGTTTTCCATGAAGCCCTGTTCTTTTCAGCTTCCCACACGCCTCCCATCTTGCTCTTTCCTCAGCCCTGAGGCTGAGTGTCATCTGCCACCTGTCACAGGAACTGCACGGTTGATTTTCTTATAGCAGAGAAATTCCTGTCACCATTTCTAACAAAGTGAAATAATGAAAGGTAGACTGAGAGGCCACAGAGTCCCAGAAAAATGGAAGAAAGCCTATCACTTTGAGTAAGGAGAGAATATTCTTGTGTGCTTCCTATGCAGCCTGCATTTTGATACACAAAGAACTTTCCCCCTCCCCTTAAAAGTGGCTTATCTGACTCACATTATTTCCTTGGTCCCTGTAGACCTGCGAGTTTAGAACTGTGTTCTAGAACACTGTACCAGCTGTGCATTCAGCTTTGCAGTCAGGGAGGAGCCTCACAGCTGATGTCACTGCTGTGACAGAAGACTCCATGGAGTCGCTTCTTACATACTTCTCTGTGCCATGATGCTCACGACACCTCCTGCCCCCAAATTTCAACCCTTCGTCCCTTTACTTTTGAACACCTTCTTCCTTGAAACTATGCAGGAAGTTTATTCTCTTTCTTCTGCTGCTTCTGTGTTTCCGTTGTTTTGTTTGCTTTGTGTTTTGTTTTCTTTAGTTTTCGCTGAGGCATTCACCACATCTTTTAGAGAACCTCTATAAAGCAGATTTAACCTGTATCACAGAAATAGAGCATTCCAAACAGAAACTTTTAGAGTACAGATTTTTTCTTCTTTTTTTTTGAGACAGGATCTGACCCCGTCGCCCAGCCTGGAATGCAGTGGTGCGATCTCAGCTCACCGCAGCCTCTGCCTCCCCAGTTCAATTGATTCTCCCAACTCAGCCTCCTAGTAGCTGGGACTGCAGGCGCACGCCACCACACAAGCTAATTTTTTTTTATTTTTGGGAGGAAATGGGGTTTCACCATGTTGACCAGACTGGTCTCGAACTGCTGATCTCAGTTGATGTGTCCGCCTTGGCCTCCCAAAGTGCTGGGATTACAAGCCTGAGCCACTGTGCCTGGCCTGGATAGTTTCAAGAGCACAGAACTTGTTCACAGAAAAATTACCAAATGGCCATTTGCTGAACATTATAGACATTTCAAAAAAGTGTCGAAATTGCATAGGGCATAATATCTGAACACAATGGAATTAAACTAGAAATCAATACCAGAAGATAATTAGAATATTCTGGAATTTAAGCAGTACACAGTACACTTTTTATTTACTTGTGGGTCAAAAAGAAGTTACAGTGGAAATAGAAAATACATTGATGAATGATAGGTAAGAAAACAAAATATGTGAATTGAATGTCAGCAGAAATAGCAGAGCACAGACCTTAAAAAGCCTGTTTCTCCGTGAAAACAATGAGAATAGTGGCAAAAATGGTCACAAGAGACTTTTTCTTACCTTTGGAAATTAGCCAAAGGCACACAACAATGTGAGGAGCATCTATTTATGAAAAAGTGGCTGTGTCACAGTAAGAACAGTGAGCTTTGTGATGTTAACTTGTTCTGTTCCGTTCTCACTTCCCTACCTCTTACAGCAGCCTTGAAAACCAGCAGCTTACAACCACAGTGAAAACCAGCAGCCTGGCAGCCGTGGGAGGGGGCAAAACAGAGTGGGGACCCCTTCAAAGTCTCATTCCTGGAAAACTGTCATTCTGTATGACTTGTATGGCATGCCTGGAAACTTTCTCTCACAGGGGTTGTCTTTGTTTTAAGTGACTCAGGTTTGTCTGGTGCAAAAAGCCTCCTCTGATGTTTCACCTAAACAATTACAGACGATTATTCAGCTTCACAAAGCTGCCTGAAGTGGCAGTAACAGCTAGGGCAGACAGGAAGCTCACCAACAAATGTAAAAGGAAAAGCTGGGCCATGAGATATCACAGGGGACTTTGAAAAGCTCCGTCATATTCCTGGGAATCTCTAACACCACTCACGTGAGCAATGAGCATGCCTGAGAAGACTTGAGAAGACCCTGTGCTCTTAGCTATTCCTGAGCAAGCTGGCAGTGAAAACCAAGCCGGAGTTGCTGACCGCCTGCCTGAGTGATGAAAGCATCCCCCAACAAAAACACAGAGCCCCTCGACAAAGGCTGGGAGGCTTACCAGTTGGAAGCATTTAAGGACATCTCTCTACATTCATGAGCTGACCACTAAGCTAACCAGACAGAAACTTCAGAGGCCAAACAAAACAATGAATATTGAATTTACCAAATTATTTCAGTGACAACAAACACAACAGCAAAAGAAAACCAAGAAGCAACCAAAGCAATATCCCCACAACCAAACTAAACAAACCCGGGTCGAGAGATATCCGATTTCCAGAGTTGCCACTAATATTATTTAAAATAATGGCCAGGCACCGTAGCTCATGTCTGTCATCCCAGCACTTTGGGTAGCCGAGGCAGGAGGATTGTTTTGAGGTCAGGAGTTTGAGACGGGCCTGGGCAACATAGCAAGACCCTGTGTCTACAAAAAAATTAAAAAATTAGCCAAGTCCTTCAGTGCATGCCTATAGTCCCAGCTACTGAGGATGCTGAGGCAGGAGGATTGCTTGAGCTCAGGAGTTCAGGATTGCAGTGTGCCGTGATCATGCCGCTGCACTCTAGCCTAGGGGACAGAGTGAGACCTTGCCTCAAAAAATAAATAAAAAATTTAAAAAAGTCTAGGTTTTACTTTAAAAAAAAAAACCCACAAGAGGCTGGGCATGGTGGCTCACGCCTGTAATCCAGCACTTTGGGAGGCTGAGGCAGGTGGATCACAAGGTCAGGAATTCCAGACCAGCCTGGCCAGTTGGCGAAACCCATCTCTACTAAAAAAAAAATTAGCTGGGCATGCTGGAGGGCGCCTGTATTCCCAGCTACTCGGGAGGCTGAGGCAGATGTTTCATAAAATACTCTGTTTTAGAGCCACACACATGTAACTAGTTCTACAATAAAGTATGCTTATTCACAGAAATGGAAAAATTAGGCCAGGCACGGTGGCTCATACCTGTAATATCAGCACTTTCGGGAGCTGAGGCAGGCAGATTACCTGAGGTCAGGAGTTTAAGACCAGCCTGGCCAACATGGCGAAACTCCATCTCTACCAAAAATACAAAAATTAGCCAGGCTTGGTGGTGCATGCCTGTAGAAACAGCTACTTTGGAGGCTGAGATGGGAGAATCGCTTGAACCCAGTAGGTAGAAGTTGTGGTGAGCCGAGATCGTGCCTCTGTACTCTAGCCTGGGTGACAGAGCAAGATTGTCTTAAAAAAGAAGAAAAGTGAAGAAGGCAAACAGCCTTGTAAGTCAGATTTTTACTTCCACGTGAGTTTGTCTCCAAACTTAGAAAAACAGCCTTTCAGTTTTTAGAGCTTTTTGGATGTTACAGTTGTGGTTAAGGGGTTGTTGGATTGGTGATAAGTGGGGGCACAGGTAGCAGATGCAGAGCAGTGCGCTGCGCTGCCTTTTTAATCCATCCGTCACACTGGAGCCACTTTGGTCAGCCCTGACCTGAGTGTGTCACTGGCTACATAAATCTTCAGTAAGCCAAACCTAACCATGGCGAGACGTGACACCTGGCTGCAGGCATACCCCAGTTCCATTTGCCATGTTACAGCCATGGGGGATAGTTCGTGATTCCTTTATCCTGCCGAATCTCACAGCTGCGGGCCTTTGCTCTTCCTCTTTGGACTTCCCTGGAAATGATCTCCTTATCTTCCTGATGACCTCTGTGTCCTTTAGAGATCAGCTTTGACTTTGACCTTGTTGCATCTTTTCTATGATTTTGCCAAGCAAAGCCAACTCACTGCTCCATTTATTCCCTTTGCATTTTCCCCACCTTAGTCACGGTGCTAAACACGTGGTGAGACTCTCACTCGTCTTCTGTTCCCTCCAGAATGTAAGTATTGAGGGTTGAGCCTCTTGGACCCAGTGTCCAATGCACAGCAGTCCCTGAATAAATGTTGAGTGAAATAGATAAGCCCATGTGTGAAAGGAATTTTCAGAATTTCTTCCTGCGGACTTGTTGTTTGGGTTTCTCTTAGGACTTTGCACTCAGAATCTGCATGTCACAGATCATCCGTATTCTCTTGGATTTTTCATTGTATGGAATACTGTTTGTTACATGTAAACTGCTGGGACTTGAACACTGAGCCACACTGTGGATTTTGCCATCATGGCGCAGGGTTAGGAGAAAGGCTCTGGAGTTATCTCTGGGCTTGAATCTCCTTTCTTTTTCTTTTTCCCTCCCTCCCTCCCTCCTTCCTTCCTTCCTTCCCCTCCTTCCTTCCTTTCACATGGAGTCTTGCTTTGTTGCCCAGGCTGGAGCACAGTGGTGTGATCTCAGCTCACTGCAACCTCCGCCTCCCGGGTTCAAGCGATTTTTGTGCCTCAGCCTTTTGAGTAGCTGGAATTATAGGCGCCTGCCATCATGCCCGGCTAATTTTTTGTATTTTTCGTAGAGACAGGGTTTCACCATGTTGGCCTGGCTGGTCTCGAACTCCAGACCTCAGATGATCCGCCCGCCTCAGCCTGTCAAAGTGCTGGGGATTACAGGTGTGAGCCACCGTGCCTGCCCTGATGCTTATTATTTATAGATCCTTGCACACATTACTTAGGCTCTTGAATCTCAGCTTCATCATCTCTGAAATGGGCCTAAGTAGCAACTGCATGGTTGTCTTATTGTGAGGATTTGGTGAACTAAACTGATGAAGAAGAGTAAAGCACACAGCAGAGTGTGCCCGGCTCGGTGAGTGCTGAATAATTCTTTCCTTCTCATTCACCCTCCTCCTCACTTCCTCCTGAGCTATTTGGCTTGCTCTTGCTCTGATAGCCCCAGATTGTCTTAGAGATTTAGGTTTTAATATCACTGGATGTTTGGATCACTCTGGTTATTTTTTTTATCCCAAGGAGGAGCTTCAAAGTCACCATTTACTTGGATTTCTAACAAACATAAATGTCTCTCCTTTTTTTTTTCTTTCTGCAGATATTGTCAGGTCTCATTCTGCCTTTCAATGTTCAGAAGACAGAATGAGGCCTGATAGTCTCTACAGAAAGGAAACATGGGGAGGAAGTTTTATGTTCATCAGCACATATGATAATTCTTAACTCAGAGATTTAAAATTAAGACAAAGGGTCCTTACAATACTCACATCAAGAATCCTTGGGCATTTTTACAGAGGATTGGGCTTAAGGTTATCCGTCTTAAATATTGACTCTTTTTCTGGGGAGCAGAGGATATCCTTTTTAATGACTCCCAGCAGTGCCGTGAGATCCTCGGATACAGGAAGAATTATGATGATTTTGATGATGTAAGACTTTTGCTTTTGGGGAACATTTGTTATCTGCGTGTAGAATAGAGACAGGTAAGTGACCCTCCTGGGACCCTCATTCTCTTTTCCGGGTGAATAGAGACCAGTGCTAGACAGAAATAAGGTCCCTAATGCTCGGAAAATATCTCCAGAGGTCTCTTTGCTAATTTTGAGCCCGTTCGAAATGAGCTCTGCAATTCCTAGGGACCTTTTCCTCCTCTCCATTCTTCCTCTGCTCCTTGACAAGAGATCTCTAGATTTCCTTGGGGTAGCATCTCAGGCATCCAGTATTGACCAGAATTCCCTACTGGTAGTGTCAGCGTCCAGGGCTTCCTGTTTTGTAAATGATAGAGGTTTGTAAAAGAAGTACAGCCTGTGGAATATACTATTCGTAATCTTAAGCGGTTATGGAAGCATAGAAAAGGTCAGGGCAGTTCTCATTTTGCATCAGGGAGCTTTTGACGAGGTCCTGTTTAGTCAGATGATGACAGCCAGCAGTAACCATTAAGATAGGCTTTTTTTTTTTTTTTTTTTTTTTTTT
>PVKV010025405.1:0-29724 GCA_004027835.1 Alouatta palliata | reverse complement strand
CTCTAGGCTTTCCTCCGCCCCGTCCAGGCTCCTGCACCCACCAGCTCTGCTCTAGGCTTTCCTCCACCCCGTCTGGGCTCCTGCACCCACCAGCTCAGCATCCAGGAGGCTGTGGAGCTGCAGCTGCTCGTACACCTCGGTGCGATACTGTTCCATCTGCTGTTTCTTCTCCTTGGCGAGATCGTAGTCTTCCTTCTCCACAGCACAGCGTTTCTCTACCTCATACCTCCCAAGACGCTCACCAACCTGAAGCACAAAATGTTTTTTTGTTTCAAATTTGGATCAACTCACATCAAATGCAAAGGTAATTTTTAGAATCACGCTCCAACAGTCTTGCGATATTTTGCTGAGATCTTTGAACTCCCACTAACTTCATAGCTTTCAGTAACCCATTTCTTTTACCATGTAGTTATCATAAGTATACATAAAACCTATTACAGACATAAATTAGGAACTGTTTTCTCCAAAAGCAATACCTTTTGCAAATCGGCAATAGCCTGTTTCAGTTTCTTGGCATAATCATAGCGTTCCTTTTGGACAGCTTCCCGTTTTCTTTCATCTAGTTTTCGTATAATCTGTGCAACTTCTGGATCTTGGTACATATCAAAAGCTAAGTCATCTAGTGGAGAAATATAGTCAGATTTCCTGAAGGGAAGAAATGAATATTTTAGAGATAATTTCAAGCCGTCGGAGCTCAGTGCTACAGACGCACAGTGGAGAATGCCCCTCCCCACCCCCACCATGGTTCATAGCACATTTCCTGCATGAGAAAACTGGTCTCTGAGAACTAATGGGCCTCAGGTCACAGGGCTCTTAACTGCAAGCAGGCCTTTCTGACTCCAAAACTCATGCTTTTGACCATGAGTCAAACTGCACTCAGGGCATCTGAGCCCAGTGCATTCGCTCAGTGCAGACTCTGGGCCTCGAATCTATGGGCCCTAAGATTAGGACAGTGAATGTGAATCAACTGCAGAACAGGGAGAAAAACAAAAACTAGCAAATGGATGACCAAGCCCCACCCTGAGGAATGTGACCAGCGGCCCCAAGATGGAGGCCAGTGCAGGGTCTAGCCCGGCAGGGTCTCGTGGGTGTTCTTTTGTGTGTGGAGAAGACAGATCATAGAAAAGAAAGACATGAGGACGCAGAGATAAGAGAAGAATTCAGCTGGGCCAGGGGCCACTGCTACCAAGGCGTGGAGTCCAGCAGTGGCCCCGATGCCTGGACACGCTGATATTGATTGTATACAAGGCAGGGGCAGGGCCGGAGAGTGACTCATCTGACATGATTGGTAGGGGCCAAGCAAATCACATACAGACAATATGGCGGGGCCACGTGGATCCAGTTCAGGGGGTCACATGGGTACAGTACATAGGGCCACGTGGATACAGTTCAGGGGGTCACGTGGGTACAGTACAGAGAGCCCCCCCATCTCAGGAAGCCGCTGCAAAGAGGGAGGCACATACATCAGTCTCTTTCTATGCACTTATCAGAGAGATCAAAGGCTTTTAGGATTCCTCTATTCTTCTAAGAATTTACAAGAGAGCATCGGGTGGGAAAGCGAAACATGAAAGCGGACAAGGATGGTGAGCGTCGGAGCACAGCGCCACAGAGAGGTGTTGAAGCCCCTGGATGTCTGCGGGCCGGCCTGGCTAGTGTCAGACCTTCCTCGAGAGCAGGACAGAGCAGTGTTCTCTGAACTCCCCAGTGAAAGGGAAACTCCCCCTCGCGGGCTGCCAAGCAGCAGGTGTCTCCCCAGGCGCTGGCGGTGCCGCACGGCATTCACTCTGCCTCCTGATCACCTCTCACAGTGTCCCTTCAGTTCCGAACTACATTTCACCCGATTATTTCTATACTATAAGGCTGAAAATGTCCCTCCACTGTCATACTGACGCAAAGCTTAATAACCTTTGTAATGTAATGTAATAAGACTGAGCATATAATTGATTATGTGATTGTACCTAAGTCTAATTGGTGTCATTGCTATAACTAAATAACCGGTTATTTATTATGCTGGGATAGATTGAGCCTTCAGTCTCTTGCCATGGCACCTGGGCAACTTCCTTCCCACAGTTCAGGTACCATATTTTATAACACCACAGTATTTTTTTTTTTTTTTTTTTGAGACAGTCTTACTCTGTTGCCCAGGCTGGAGTGCAATGGCGAAATCTTGGCACACTGCAACATCCACCTTCTGGGTTCAAGTGATTCTTTTGTCTCAGCCTCTCGAGTAGCTGGGATTACGGGTGTGCGCTGCCATATCCGGCTAATTGTATTTTTAGTAGAGACAGGGTTTCACCATGTTGGCCAGGCTAGTCTTGAACTCCCGACCTCAAGTGATGTGCCCACCTCAGCCTCCCAATGTGCTGGGATAACAGGCGTGAACCACCGAACCCAGCCTGTATTTTTTTCTTTGAGACAGAGCCTTGTTCTGTCGACCAGGCTAGAGTGCAGTGGCACAATCTTGGCTCACTGCAACCTCCACCTCCTGGCTTCAAGCAATTCTCATGCCTCAGCCTCCCAGGTAGTTGGAACTATGGGCGTGAAGAACCAGTATGCCTGGCTAATTTTTTGTACTTTTAGTAGAGATGGGGTTTCACCATGTTAGCCAAGCTGGTCTCAAACTCCTCAAGTCAGGTGATCCACCCATGTCAGCCTCCCAAAGTGCTGACATTAAGGGGTGAGCCACCGCACCCGGCCAACATCACACTGTTTTTGATGAACATGATAGGTTAAGAATTGGTACCACCGAGGTTTTACTCAATGGGTTAAGTCAGATGGTGTCAACCGTGTCCTATAGATCAAAAGTCTTCCTTTAGAAATAAGAGATCTTTTGTAGTCACCTGAGTAACTCCTTTCTGATTAAATATGACCTCTATTCCTCCTTTCAAGCTCTACAGTAGGGTCTAGAATGTAAACACTAATGCTAGTCTAACCAAGCAACAAGCCTTACTAGAGGATGAGGCTCAGAGGGCCCAGCTGCTGTATCAACCTGTCAAACAAGCCAGCTGCTCACTGTGGCCTGAACATCCTTCGAGACAGGTCCGTTTTCATGAAAGCATCTGTCATAAAAGTGTAGTTGGTGAATCTGTATTATAATGGATTCAAGTGGGGCATGGGAACAGGCCCCCTTTCAACACTCCACAGTCCCCCTCTGTCATCTCCCCACCCTTGAATTCGCTGCACTTTGCTCACAGCAGCACAACAGGCTGGCGGCGGAGACGGCCCTGGCAGCTGCGAACTGTGTATAATCACGGGAGTGACTCAGCAGCGAAAGAGTCCGGGTTGTCTACAAGATCACATTATTAACTATTTTTAGTGTGACACAGATTATGCTCTAAGTCCCTTTCCTTGCTGTCCCAGAGATGAACACAAAGACTTCATTTGATTATAAACATCCTTCAAAGAGGCCAGGTACGGTAGCTCACACCTGTAATCCCAGCACTTTGGGAGGCTGAGGCAGGTGGATCACCTGAGGTTGAGAGTTCAAGATAAGCCTGACCAACATGGAGAAACCCCGTCTCTCCTAAAAATACAAAATTAGCCGGGCGTGGTGGCGCATGCCTGTGAACCCAGCTACTCAGGAGGCTGAGGGAGGAGAATCGCTTGAACCCAGGAGGCAGAGGTTGTGACGAGTCCAGCTTGCGCCATTGCACTCCAACCTGGGCGACAAGAGAGAAACTCCGTCTGAAAACAAAACAAAAAAAAGCCTTCAACGAAAACAGAATGTCCTGTGGCATTCCAGTCCCAGCTCCGTGACCCAGCAGCAGTAGCATGGAGAGCTATCTACCGTACAGAATCCCCAGTGGTAATGAGCGGATTCCACATCCAGCACAGGCCACCATGTGCCAGTCACACAGCTTTCCCCAGCCCTTGCACTTAACCTTCATAAAACCCCGGGTATAGGGCAGGACAGGCAAACCATAGCCTACCATCCCACCTGGCTGATTGGATTAAGGCATAGATTTAAGTCTAAATCAAAAGAACAGAAAGCGGCTTTACTGGAGATGCTGAGAAACTAGAGGCTTCATCGGTTTGGTTGTTCCTGCCCCACGGCACTGGGTTCAGTGAGGGCAGAGCCCCAGCTGTGGTCCTAGCGGCCAGGCTGGCAGGAGGGAGGCAGCCATCCGCTCTCAGCGCTCCTTCCCCACAGCTTCCAATCGCCATCCTGAAGGATGGGAATAGCACTGCCGTTTTTCTATTAGGCAAAGGAGGCATCTGAGGGAGAGACTGAGAGGCTGGTATTATTTTTTGATAGACATGACACGAACAGCCTCTACTCTCTAAGCACTCCACACTCACAAGCGCCTGTGACGGCTCTGGTGTGTTCCAGGCCTGTGGGAAGCGAGGCAGCCTCTGCAGGCGGAAGGGCTCGCTGTCCACCGGTGCACGCACTCGGCAAACTGCACACAGCTCCTGAGCGACCGCAGAGAGAATCTGCTCCAGGTTTTGTGCAAACAGAAGAGCCTGCATCAAGAATTCATCACTTCATGCGAGCAGGTATGCAGGTAAAAGTGAAATTACACTGAACATTGCAGACAAATTTGAAGTTTCTATTAAAGTTTAAAAATTTGATCTTTTCTTTCTTGGGAAGCTGCTGAGAAGAACCAAGGATTATTTGGAATTCCTTTTCATTTTTAAAAACCTGTTTTTTGTTTGAGATGGAGTCTTGCTCTGTTGCTCAGGCTGGAGAGCAGTGGCGTGATCTTGGCTCACTGCAACCTCTGCCTCCTAGGTTCAAGGGATTTTCCTGCCTCCCGAGTAGCTGGGACTACGGGTGTGCGCCACTACACCGGGCTAATTGCTGTGTGTTTAGTACAGATGGAGTTTTACCGTGTTGGCCAGGCTGGTCTTGAATTCCTGACCTTAAGTGATCTGCCCACCCTGGCCTCCCATAGTGCTGGGATTACAGGTGTGAGCCACTGTGCCAAGCCTAACATTTTTGATTCCTCTTTTTTTTCACTGCTGCAACTATGCTGGTCTCTCCCTTCTTTTCCTCAGACCAGGCACCTCTAGGATGGAGTCCCCTTGTCATCCACAGCAGGCAGGTGGCAAGGGAGCCACTATCCCAAAGAGGTGCCTGGGACAGACAGGGTGACTGAGGATGGCGCAGTGGGGCCCTTTAGCTCTCCCAAGGTGGATTCACCCTGGGTCCTTACACTGCTAAAAAAAAGAGGAAGCAGCAGCAGCAGCAGAAAAATATGTCTAATTTTTTTTTTTTTTTTGAGACAGGGTCTTACTCTGTCACCCAGGCTGGGTGGCATGATCTCAGCTCAAGTGATCTTCCTGCCTCAGCTTCCCGAGTAGTTGGGACTACAGGTGCACGCCACCATACTCAGCTAATTTTTGTAATTTTAGTAGAGATGGGTTTTTGCCATGTTACCTAGGCCAGTTTCAAACTCTTGATCTCAAGCAATCCTCCTGCCTTGGCCTCTCAAAGTGGTGAGATTACAGGTATCAGCCGCTTCACCTGGCCTACATTTGTTAGCATGAAGAACTTTCCCTCTACCCTTTTTTTCTTTCTTAAGCCAGTCAGATTTCACAGTGAGAAAGAATATTTTTCGTTGGTAGAGAGAGATTGGTAAAAACTGTGTTTTTAAAAATGTGTGTAATACATATTTTTCACTCCTCTGAAGAATAAACTTCTGAAGTAGCCCTAAGACGGTATCTCCAGAACTGATAACCTGGGCCAATCAGTATCTTTGATTTTTACCTATGAATTTGCTTGTGATCATAAAATATCAAAGGATGGCTGACAGATCTTTGTTCTAAATGCATTTTAGGAACCTTCTAGTAATAACTGAACACAAGAAACAAAGTAGTCTCTGCTGGGCAATAAATGAAAATGTGCTAAATAAAACAGTGACCTTAATCTTAATGCAAATTTAAGACAATCCAATCAGTGGCTTATCCAGATCGAAACTGAATTTAGAGGCTCTAAGTCCAGAATCCTCTGGAAATGACTGACACTTTCATGATTCTGAGGAAAGAAACACAAGTTTATTGTGCAGGAGCGGGTCTCTTACCTGGCGTAACTTCCTTCTAGAGCAGGGTCCTCGCTGTTGTGCCCGAGGTAGTGATCAATCAGCTCTCGAGAAGCCTTTGGGAGCAAAACACCTGCTTAGTGTCTCAGAGAGAAAGAGGAACAACACAAACCCTGCCTACAAGATTTGTTTCATATAAAGCTGTTGGCAAGATTCAGTGATTCCCATCTTTCGGAGGGACAGCTAAAATTGTTAAAGGCAAGTTTAATATGTTAAAGCTCCTAAAAATATGTGAAAGTTATTCACTAGTCAATTTTACGCAGATTATAAAAGTGATACTTTTTTTGGGTAAAAATAAATGACCCCCTTCCCTTAGAAATACATTCACTTCGTTAGGAATGAAGACTTTCCAAACTTACGGCATTGCTTTCAGCACTGAGATCTGCAGGGTCTCCAATGATGTTTATGGCCACCAAAGCAACCTGAGAAAGTGTTAAATGAACAGAAATTAAATACACAATGTCTAAAACGACTCAACCCCTTTATTTACTTATTTTGAGACAGGGTCTCGTCTGTTACCCAGGCTGGAGTACATTGGTGTGGTCATGGCTCACTGAAGCCTTGACCTCCTGGGCTCAAGAGATTCCCAGACCTTAGCTGCCCTGGTAGCTGGGCCTTCAGGTGTGAACCACCATGCCCTGCTCATTTTTGTGTTTTTCTGCAGAGACAGGATTTCGCCATGTTGCCCAGGCTGGACTTAACCCCTTTATAACAAGCTCTGACCTATACTACTGTTATCAAATGGGATAACATATATCAAAGTGTATTAATTCTTAAAATGTGCTAATGTAAAGAATTTTTAATAATTAACAAAGAATTTTAAATAAATTACGTTACTATTCTAATGCTTAATCAAATGGTTATTTTAACCATTTAAAGGATGTTCAAATCATAATAGCTAAAAACTCCCAAAGTTTTAACATAGCTTCATAATGACAGATCCACTCAAGATTCAGTGTGGAGGTCATCTTTATAGGACCTTGGAAAATGAGATGATGAAAGTTAAATTAACACAGCTCAGTTTATCCTCTTTGGTGAGTCTCACCTGAGGTGGGGAGTCACTTTTCCATCCTGCACCCCCAACCACTGTAGACCAACTACTCAGGCAAGTCATTGCTGGTAAACACATGCAGGCGGGTGGAGGAAGGAAGGAGTTAACAATCATTCCTCTGGCTTCCTGGCGCATAATGCTGTAAGAGGCCAGGCAGCGAAACTGGACCTTTGCACTCTTGTCCAGAACACTTGCTTGGTCTAGAGACTTGATTTGCTGGGTGCCTGCATTCCTCTTGGAGGGGGCAGGGAGAGTTGTAAATACTTGTGCTGATTAACAAGATTGCTTTGGATACAATTGATTTCTACTATACTAACCGTGTAAGAAAAAGAAAGAAAAAAAGAAGGAAAGAAAGGGCGGGGGGAGGAGATTAAGAATTAGTGGCTTGGAGCCGGAGAGATCCTGGGTTACATGCAGCCTTAACGTGCTCCCGCAAGTCAGGAGGGTTTATCGGAACTCTACCGTCCTGCACAACAGAATGTGAGCCACATGTGTCATTAAGGTTAAGTAAGCACATTAGAAAATTAAAAAGAAACAGTGAGATTAATTTTAATAATACAGTTTAACGCAACATATCCAAAATATTATCATTTCATCACATACAATTGATATAAAAGTTCTCATGAACTCCTTCGCATTCTCCTTTTGTATGGACTCTCTGAAGCCCACTGTCTGGTGACGCTGGCAGCAGCTCTGAGCACTAGGCCAGTTCCCCTTGGGCACTGACCACGCGTGCCCAGAGGCCACTGGATCAGACAGCACAGCTCAGAGAGCTCAGCAGTCTCCCAGAACAGACCCTTACAAGATCATCTTGAAAATGCATCTAAGAAAAGATACGTGACCACAGAATCCCGCAAAGAAGGCAGGGGCAGAATCAAAGGTGAAGCTGCATGCCTCTTACCTGATTATATATGTTGTATTTGTTGACATGGTTTTGGTGAAAAATCAGTTTAAGAAATTGTCCTACTGCATCCACATAAACTGATTTTAGTTCCCGGGCTTTGCAACCTGTCTTTTCGTTATCACAGAGAGAGACGTAGCTGAAAGAACAAACGCAACTGAAGAATACACTCATTTGACAACGTGCTGTTCAATAAAACTGCCCCCTGCTCTGACTGGACTCAACAGGCTTATTTATTTATATGTAATTTAATTTAATTTTATCTTTTGAGACAGTCTTGTTTTGTCACCAGGCTGGAGTGCAGTGGCGTGATCTTGGCTCACTGCAACCTCTGCCTCCCGGGTTCAAGTGATTCCCTTACTTCAGCCTTCTGAGTAGCTGGGACTACCGGCACATGTCACCACGCCCAGCTAATGTTTTGTATTTTAGTAGAAACGGGGTTTCACCATGTTGGCCAGGATGGTCTCCATAGCCTGACCTTGTCATCTGACTGCCTTGGCCTCCCAAAGTGTTGGGATTACAGGCCTAAGCCACCGTGCTTGGCCTATTTATTTTTATAATTTTACTTTTTAAAGTTAGACTACCCTATGCAGGATCAATAGGTTAGAATAAAAGCTAAGTCTAGAATGAAAAACCTAGGAAAAACCCCTGGAACTCAAATTCTAATGAGTATTCTTGTTTTTTTTTTTTTTGGAGACAGTCTCTCGCTCTGCCATCCAGGCTGGAGTGCAGTGGTGCGATCTGGGCTCACTCCAACCTCTGCCTCTCAGTTTCAAGTGATTCTTGCGCTTCGGCCTCCCAAGCAGCTGGGATTGTAGGCACCGCCACCCTGCCCGGCTAATTTTTTTATTTTCAGTTTCACCATGTTGGCCAGACTGGTCATCTAATTAGTATTCTTAAGAAAAGTTCTGCAACTGAAAACTAGAGTTGAATAGCAGAGTTCACAGAAATTATAATGCTGCTTTTTAAGCACATTCAGTAAGAGGCAGGTATTAAGAAATCGTGTAGTCTTGAACCAAAGAGAAGTACATAATATACGACCAAAAGTTAAGTGACAATTCTTTTTTTTTTTTTTTTTTTTGAGATGGAGTTTCACTTTTGTTCCCCAGGCTGGAGTGCAGTGGCACAATCTTGGCTCACTGCAACCTCCACCCCTCAGGCTCAAGCGATTCTCCTGCCTCAGCCTCCCGAGTAGCTGGGATTATGCCCAGCTAATTTTTGTATTTTTAGTAGAGATGGGGTTTCACCATCTCGGCTAGGCTGGTCTTGAACTCCTCACCTCATGATCCACCCGCCTCAGCCTCCCCAAAGTGCTGGGATTACAGGTGTGAGCCACCACGCCCAGCAGGACAATCCATTTTTAAGAGCTTTCAGGTAGAATTAGCCTAAAAGCTGCCATTATACATTTTAAATTTCGTTCTTACCCAAGTCTTCGAAACCGCTCGGCTTGATATGGTGCAAAATATTCAGGCAAGCTTTCGCTAATGTAGAACTCAATTTTACTTGAAATCATGTACTGGTGAGCAAGTAACTGGAGTTTCCTTATGCGACATCTCTCCACCATCTGAAGGACAATTTCTTGCGGAAATTGGCAAAATCTGAAAGCAAACACATTTTTATTTCTTCTGAGCCATTCCTGCAGAGGGTTTCTAGGGGCATCTCATTCTTGCAGGTAAGAGGCATGAGCCACACCCCGCTGTGAACTGGACAGTCTGGAGGCGCTGAAGGTGCAAAGATGCCCGAGACACCATTCCCGTTCTCTCCAGCTTTTCACATTGGAGCTGAAGCTTGGAATGAAAATTCGACTTGATCCGCCTGCAACCCTGTAGGAATCATACTTTTGGCAGCTAGTAAATGGTCTGATGTGAAACCTGAAGTTTAACATAAGATAAATCAATCTTACGAGGCGGCACTAGTGGGCAGGATGGAGCCAAAGGATTTTCCACAGGAACCCAAATGCTTAAGGGCCCCAAGGTATCAACATCGAAGGCATGTCAGCATTCATGCAGAGTGCGCTCGGGAGAGAAGCCTACATTATGGCCCACGCTGCAGCGTCTAACTTTGCTCAAAAGTCACATAATTTTTTTTTTTTTGGGACAAGGTCTTGCTCTGTCACCCAGGCTGCAGTGGTGTGATCATGGCTCACTGCATCTTTGATCTCCTGGGCTCAAGGGATCCTTCTACTTCAGCCTCCTGAGGAACTGGGACCACAGGCATGTGCCACTGTGCCTGGATAATGTTTATTTTTTTAAATTTTGTGGCTGGGCATGGTGGCTCACGCCTCTAATCCCAGCACTTTGGGAGGCCAAGGCAGGCGGATCACGAGGTCAAGAGATCGAGACCATCCTGGCCAACATGGTGAAACCCCATCTCTGCTAAAAATACAAAAATTAGCTGAGTGTGGTGGTGCATGCCTAAAGTCCCAGGAGGCTGAGGCAGGAGAATCGCTTGAACCCGTGAGGCGGAGTTGGCAGTGAACTAAGATCCTGCTTGTACTCCAGCCGGGCGGCAGAGTGAGACTCACTCTCAAAAAAAAAAAAAAAAAAAAAAATTTTGCCCAGGCTGGTCTTGAACTCCTGGGCCCAAGGGATCCTTGCCACTAGGTCTCCCAAAGTGTTAGGATTACAGGTGCGAGTCACTGTGCCTGGCCCAAAAGTGACATAACATATTAAAAAACTAAGATTTGGTTAGAGGATCACAGCAGTCAGCAAAGACCCCACACTGCTTCCAAAAACACAAAGCTTCAAGGGAGGCACATTTGGGGCAGGCACAAACTGCGAAACTGAGCAACTTTTGAAATGAAATACTTTAGTCTTTCATTTCCGTAAAGTGCTGCTTTAGATAGTTACTGCTTTTAAATGCAGGACACGCACATTATAAAACGTGATGAGATTACCTGAACATAAGGACAGTAAGTAATCTATTATTGAAAAACCTTTATTATTAAAAACAACAAAAATAAACAAGGCAGTAAAACAACAACAACCACCACCACCACCACAACAACAAAACTCCAAGACTGTTTACAGAAAACCAAGACAACCGGCCAAGCTGTGACGCTGCATGCGTGACACAGCGGTCCCCTGTGATGCCAACACTGTATTCTGACTTAGCTTTTCTATGTTTAGATATAGATACCTGCGTCCCAACTGCTACCGTGTTCAGCACAGTCACGTGCTGTGCAGGTGTGCAGCCCAGGAGCGACGGGCCACGCCACAGAGCCAAGGTGTGCAGGGCAGGCCGCGGCATCTGGGTCTGAGCGCACTCCAGGTGTTCCGTGAAACTGACTGACGGTGCATGTCTCAGAATGTGTCCCCACCGTTGAAGGATGTAGGACTGTACTTTAAAAAATCCTTCCAAAAAGGGGCTATGATTCAGCTACTCAAATGTAGTTGATGAACAGTTTACAGATGAATCAAAAATACCTTTCAAGCTGAATATAAAAAGAAACCACACAGCTAAAAAGGCTAGTACGTATTTATCCTTTCAAGATAAATTGACAGATACAGATTTTTAAAAATAAAAATAATTTGACAACCAGAAAATGGATGGCCAGAGGCTACGGCTGATGCAAACTTTCCGCTTTCCTGGAAAAATGTCTCGCTTGGAAGAGCTTAGGCTCTCTCAATTCTGAGGTCCCATGAATGGCACTGGGGGTCTCCCTGGGTCTCTTGTAACCCCCCTGAAGTGCTTCTCTTGGAGCTGCATCGATCCATGGCCTGAGCTCCGATGCAGAGGGTCCTACATTTTCTATGAGCTGTGGTAACAGAGCGCCCTGTACAGCCGTTGGCAAGCTTGGCTTCAAGCTGTCTTCCTTTGTCCTTCTGCGACGTGCTTGAGCTCAGGAAGTCAGGAGACCCCTGAGCCAAACCCACTGGGAGTCTGTGGTGACCAAGGGCACACAGATCCTTTTCTTTGGTACATCCGCTGAAAGCAGGTCACTAAAGTGAGTATAGTTTATGCCCTTTAAAGAAATACCATGTCAACGCACAAGAGAACCACACTGGTGTTATTTTTATAGGCTTTACCAAAAGGGGTAGCTGTGCGTATACTCGAGAACCTTCAATCCTCATGTAAACATGGAACAACTGCAGTTAGCGTGCAGGACCTCTGCAGAGGGGATGCTGCTGCCCGGGAGAGGCAGGAGCAAGCTCACATGGGGAGTCTGGGAGGAGAGGGCGGGAGTGCCTGGCCGCCCCCGTGGGTGTGCTCCTCCTGCCCTCCAGCCACAGGCTGGACCTGTTAATGTTGCCTGCACGGACAGTGTGTCGGTCATGGCCTGGGCAGTATCAGGGCGCTCGCTCGCCAGCAATCCCAGCTCCGTGGGTGACAGAGGTGCCGTGTGCCCGCTTCTGCTTGACTCCTGCTTCGTTTCTCAGTTCATTCAGGACTCACTTCCGGGAAATGCAGGGACGGGGAGTCTTCCTTGTTGCGTCTTCTCAAAAACTCCAAAACTCTTCAAAACTCCAAAAACTCCTCAAAAATTCCAGAAACTGTACGGAGTTTTAACATATATTTGAACACACACTTTCGCTTTAAGTGAGATTTACATCCAATCTTCAGCAACACGTCTTCGGAATAAAAGCATGACACAACTCTATGACTGAACCTAAAATGTCACACGCATTTACACATTCGTGAGTTAGGAACAGACAGTAACTTCTCAGACTTGAAAACAAGTCACGAAGAGCACGACAGCGCTGAGAAGGTGGGACGGGATGGAGGGCAGATTTTCCACCACGTGACTGAGGGCGAGGGCAGATGTCAAGGGAGTGCATGAAGGCGCTCAGCTGTAAAGACCAAAGCGGCAGAGGCAAAAAGACTCAAATGTTTTAGGAAAATGATCAAGCAAAACACTCATAAAATGAACATTTGTTTTGAGACAGAGTCTTACTCTGTTGCTCAGGCTGGAGTGCAGGGGCCGTCCTAGCTCACGGCAGCCTTGGACTTCTGGGTTCAAGCGATCCTCCTGTCTCAGCCTCCTGGGTAGCTGGGACTAGGGCGGGAGCCACTGTGCCCAACTAACATTTTAATAAAAGTATACGCGTGTTTAAGAGAAATGTGAAAGACGCATGTTTTGGTTAAAGCTAAGTGTCGTATAAAAGCAGTCAGACACACTCTTTCATCACAGGAGCACAACTGTGACGGCAAACAGAGCTGCATGAACAACCTCTGCATGAGAATGTGTGGCCCAGCGTAAGATCAGGAATACGGTTAGTTAGTTACAGGGGCTCATTTCTCCTTCTTCTCCACATCTGCACACTTTCTTAAGGGAGTGTGGGTGAATGTTACAAGGGAAAGAGGGTCAACACATTTTCTTTAAAAATCTAAACAGAAAGAGATGTCGACACTGTAATGCACACTGACATACTGACATCCTTGGTCCTGAGATCTGAGTTACAGCAAAATCTGAGGCTTTGAGTGAAAGAAGCCCTGTGCCCTTCTCAGGGACCCGAGGCTGCCTCCCAGCCCAAGTCCCACCGTGTCCAGCTCTCACCTCGGCGACCGCCACCCACTGACGGTCGGGGCGTGGATCATGAGCTCCCGGGCACTGAAGCCGTCTTCGTGTCCAGATGAGCTGACCACCACAAATCCAATCTTGTGGGGCATTCTGCACGCCTGGGCTGTTTATAAGAGCAGGAAAGGTTTAGTTAAAATGCAGGAATTCACTAACACGTGAACATTGAAAGCGTTAGTTCGTGCCTTGGTAGCATACACAGCAATGCACTGACTTCAGACTTTTCCCACCTCTTCGAAAGAGCCTTTGTTGGCTGCTGTTAAACACTTTTTATAAATGCTTCTGATTCTGTTTAAGGTATCATATCAGTTATCTTGACTTTTCCCAAATATTTGTCCAAAAAGTTTGACCAGCGTTGTGGATTACGTACCCCAAAAAGACAGGTTCAAGTCCCACCTGTGGTGCCTGTGAATGTGACCTTATTTGAAAACAGCGGCTGTGTAGGTGTGATCTAGTTAAAACGAGGTCCTCAGGGTGGGCCCAATCCAACATGACTTATAAGAAGGAGGGAAGAGACGCAGCCACACAAAGGGAGAGCGCCACGTGGACAGAGGCAGAGACCGGAGGGACGCATCTCTAAGCCGGGCCTGCTGAGGACTGCCGAGGCCGGCCAACAGGCACCCGGGGCTAGGAAGGATCCCCTCTACAGCCTCCAAAGCAAGGGGCGGCGCTGTCCACACCGCCTTCTGACTTCTGCCTCCAGAATGAATTCCTGTTGTTTTAAGCTATCCAGTTCATGATATTTTGTTACGGCAAAAATAGTTTTTGGCTGGAATATAGACACAAACTTTCTGTGTTAGTTAGAAAATGAATACAAACGGTATGTTAATCAGTTATACAATCACAAGGGGAAAAAGGCAATGTGAGCGCAGCATAATAATCGCTCAATGAATATGTATGAGCAGAAGGAAGGGAAGGAACCGGAAAGGCACATGAAATACAAAAAGGACAGCAGAGTCAGGCTGAGGGACCGACTCACAGGACGCCGAGCCGATGTGCGCAGAGACTCTGGGCTGCTTTTCAGTTACTAAGCCAGTCAAATTCCTCCTAAGTAAGCCAATATGAGTTAAGTCTAAATCATGGGGGAAAAAAGGCTCCTCACTAAACCAGGATAAGAAGACTCCATCAGAAAGTTCTCTGGGTGCCGGGCGCGGTGGCTCACGCCTGTAATCCCAGCACTTTGGGAGGCTGAGGCGGGCAGATCACCAGGTCAGGAGATTGAGACCATCCTGGCCAACTGGTGAAATCCCATCTCTACTAAAATACAAAAAATTAGCCAGGCGTGGTGGTGTGCACCTGTAGTCCCGGCTACTCGGGAGGCAGAGGCAGGGGAATCAGGCTGCACTCCAACCTGATGACAGAGCAAGACTCTGTCTGCAAAAAAGAAAGTTATTTGGGATAAGATATACCACTAATTGAAATTCTCAATAGGAGGTAACACACAAACACACCCCCACATAAAACTTTATGTATTCTGACGTGCTTGATGCATGATCTAGATTTTTCTTTTACTTTCATTGAGAATTTGAAGAGGACCACTTCAATCTATTGATTATTGGCTGGTATTATTGCTAATGTTTCTTGGAATGTATGAATAAAAGCCCTAAAATAGAATGATAAACCATCATTGAGATCCTAGTTACTTTTTACACAAAGTTCACTGCAAGATGTTACTGTATATTAAACAAAAAGTAAACTAAACCAACCCAGAAAATAATTTTTAAAAAGCCCCTCAAAACAGGATGAGGCTGGGTGTGGTGGCTCATACCTATAATCTCAGCACTTTGGGAGGCTGAGGTGGGAGGATCGCTTGAGCCCAGGAGTTCGAGACCAGCCTGGGCAAGACAGTGAGACCCATCTCTTAAAAAAACAAACAAGCAAAAAATTTAAAAAGGATGAGTGTGATTTAACTCACTGGTGGCCGCACAGCCCGATCTGCACGCTGGGCAGTCCAACCTGCACTCCAGGCACCCTGGGTCAGAAACGCACAGTGCATGGCTCCTCCTCCTTCGTGACCTAGCACTTCTGGGCGGTTCAGGCTCTGAGCCCTCGGCCACAGCATCTCCTCTCACCCACTCCCCACATAACAGTGTGCCAGGTCTTAGCAGGCCTACCCTTCCTTCTGATCCCACCGCGTTTTCTAGACAGCAAGCATCTCCCTCAGACAAGTCCTAACTTCCTGCTGCATGAACACGCCTCAGGCCCAGCTCTGGTCATCTCCATCCACGTTCTAACTCAAGAGCTCCCGGAGGGCTCCCCATCTAGGGATTAATGCGGCAACTCTCCTGACCCTCACTTGTTGTGATAAATTCTGAAGTCCAGCCAAATAATCAAAGCTCAAAGCTAACACCTTCAGCTCTGAAGCCCTCCATCGCCTGTCATCGTCTGATTTTCTTTTTGAGACACTCTTGCTCTGTCACCCAGGCTGGAGTGCAGTGGCACGATCTTGGCTCACTGCAATTTGTCTCCTGGGTTCATGTGATTCTTGTGGTTCAGCTTCCTGAGTAGCTGGGCTCACAGGCATGGGCCACCATGCCTGGCTATTTTTTTTTTTTTTTGTATTTTAGTAGAGATGAGGTTTTGCCACGTTGGCCAGGCTGGTTTCAAATTCCTGGCCTCAAGTGCCTCAGCCTCCCAAAGTGCTGGGACTCCAGGTTTGAGCCACCATGCCCGATCCCTTGCATCATTTCTAAGAGAAGGGACTGTCACTGCCTATTCCACCTTGAAAACACCTCTTGTGCTCAGGCTGTTGGGTTCCGGACTCCGATTTTTTTTTTTTTTTTTTTTTTGAGACAGCGTCTCATGTTGTTGCCCAGGCAGGAGTGCAGTGGCACGATCTTGGCTCATTGCAACCTACGCCTTCTGGGTTCAAACATCTCCTGCCTCAGCCTCCCAAGTAGCTAGGATTACAGGCACATGCTACCATGTCCGGCTAATTTTTCTATTTTTAGTAGAGATGGAGCTTCACCACATTGGCCAGGCTGGTCTGGAACTCCTGACCTCAAGTGATCCACCTGTCTTGAACTCCCAAAGTGTTGGGATTACAGGCATGAGCCATTGCACCTAATCCCATTTTTTTTTTTTTTTAATACAGGGTCTCACTCTGTTGCCCAGGCTGTACTGCAGTGGCGTGATCATATCTCACTGCAACCTTGAACTCCTGGGCTCATGTGATCCTGGTCTCAGCCTCCTGAGTGGCTAGGACTATAGGCGCAGCTACTTAATTTTTTTTTTTGGTAGGGATGGGGTTTCACTGTGTTGTCCAGCTGCTCTTGAACTCCTAGCCTTCAGCGGTCCTCTCACCTTAGTGTCCTGATGTGTTGGGATTACAGGCGTGAGCCATCGAGCCTGGTTAGTCTCTGATCCTAACCAACACTCTCTGTTATGGCTCTAAGATGTAAAGGTAGACTTTTCAAGTCAAGAGTGTTTCCATTATGCCGTATTGCCCCCAGTAAATCTAAAAGCACAGGCATTTAAGAACCAGCTAAGAGCAACGCACGGGCACTGTGGAGGCAATGCTGTTGCCTCAGTCTGGTATTTGAAAAGAATTCCTTTCCAGTTTACCCCCGCACCCCTCCAAACACCCTCCAGTTGTACCCTATGGTCCCCTCTGTGTAAACCCTCAAGTGTTACACAAAATACTTGGAGTGTCCCTGAAGGATGCCACTTTTAGCCTCTAAAAAATCACCATTAACAATTCAGGAAGAACCTAAGCTCTGTTGAATGTGCAGTTATTGGCTGGTCTTCCTCACCAAAGGCACGTGGGACCCCCGTTGTCCCAGGGACAGCCACTGGCATCCCCACAAGTGCCAGAGTGCGTTTCTCCCCAGGCAGCTATGACTCCATGTGGCCGGATCCCTCACTACGATGTAGCAACTTCCATTTTGTTACAAGACGAAAACAAAACTTGTTTCCGATTTTTTCTTTCTTTTTTTTTTTTGAGACAGAGTCTCCCTCTGTTGCCAGGCAGAAGTGCAGTGGTGCGATTTGCAGTGGTGAGATTGGCTCACTGCACCCTCTGCCTCCCAGGTTCAAGCGATTCTCCCGCCTCAACCTCCCGAGTAGCTGGAACTACAGGTGTGCGCCACCAGGCTTGGCTAATTTTTGTATTTTTAGTAGAGACGGGGTTTCACCATGTTGGCCAGGATGGTCTCGATCTCTTGCCCTCGTGGTCTGCCCGCCTCGGCCTCCCAAAGTGCTGGGAATACAGGCGTGAGCCACCGCGCCCGGCCAGACTTAAGTGTGACAGGGCACGGCGGCTCACGCCTGTAATCCCAGCACTTTGGGAGGCCGAGGCGGGCAGATTACTTGAGGTCAAGAGTTCGAGACCAGCCTGGCCAACAGGGCGAAACCCAGCCTCTACTAAAAATATAAATATTAGCCGGGCGTGGTGGTGGACAACTATAATCCCAGCTACTCGGGAGGCTGAAGCAGGAGAATCAATTGAACCCAGGAGGCGGAGGTTGCAGGGAGCCAAGATCACACCACTGCACTCCAGCCTGAGCAACAGAGTGTTACACAAATAGTTATTCCTGGTCAAGTAATCTTAGCGACTGAAAGGGCTTCAGACAAATCTAAAACTTAAGTGCGCAAAACGAAAACAAAAAAAAACACCGTCAAACTTGAATCTCTGTAGCGGCAAAGCATCTGTCTTCAAACTTTTGCTCAGCAGAACGCATCTAAAACGGACCCGCTATGTACTATGCACTCCGAACAGAAAAAGCCGGGACATGAAAATAATATCCTGGCTAAATGTGCCGTCGCGGCCGGGACAGGCGCTCCGAGCACCCGGGCTGAGCTCCCCGGCATCTGGCACGACGGGGACGCGCCGGCTCTTTGGCGACAAGGCCGGAGCCTAACCCCACACCGTCCGGGCTGGCACCGCGCGCCCAGGTTCCGTATCCGGCTCCCAGGTGGGGACCGCGCCCCGCCCCCCACGTCCGGCCCCGGCCCGGGAAGGTACCTGCTCAGAGCAGACGGCCCCGACTGGCGCGGCCGCGGCCACGAGGGAGAGGACGGCCGGGTCGCAGCTGCGGAGCGGCCCGGGGAGGCGGCCAGGCCGAGCCTCAGCGCCCGGGCCCCAGGGGCGGGCGGGTCCCGGTCCTCGCGGACCACCTCGGTAGCCGCCGCTCTCTCCGGCGGAACTCAGGCGGCGCCCCCTCCGCCCACCCAGGCTGACTTGCACCCCAAGCTGCCGCGGCCGTGGTAAGGGAGGAGCGGCCCCGTCCGCTCCCATCCCTCGCCCCGGCCGCAGCCGCCGCTCTCATGACAACCAAGCCCAGCCCTGGGCCGGGGCCTCCGCGCGTGCACGACCCCGCCCCGTCCCGGCCGCGCCTGCGCACAAGGGAGGCCTCGGCTTCTCGTGCCCTCCGGCTCAGGTAGTTTCCGGGGCCAGGGCACCTGGGCACAAGGCGATGTCGCGCCTTTGCTTTCCCGAGCCTTCTGGATAATGTAGTTTCCAGGGGGTGACGCCTGCGCTCAAGACCACGTCGGGGGGGGGGCCCCCCTCACTTTTCCCAGGCCTTCTGGGTAATGTAGTTTCCTGAGGCGGCGCCTGCGCACAAGGCCACGTCGCGCACCCGCTTCCCCGGGCCTTCTGGGTAATGTAGTTTACTGTCTCGGCGCCCGGCCCTTGCCAGCTTTGCACAACTCACCCGGTGCAGACCCCTGCGGCTGCGGCGAGGAGGCGGCTGAGCAGCCGGCTAGCGGGTGCCGCCGCCTGCGGGGCCCAGAGGCCTGGAGGACATCTGCAATGCTCCAGAAGCCCAAGACCGTGAAGCTGCGAGCCCTGCGCAGCCCGAGGAAGTTCGGCGTGGCGGGCAGGAGCTGCCGGGAAGTGCTGCGGAAGGGCTGCCTCCGCTTCCAGGTGCCCGCCGGGGAGGCGTGTGGGGAGAATAGGAGGTGCCGCTTTTCCTCTTCCAAAGCGGAGGGTGCGGGCCGCGCCCGGGGAGGATAGTTTTCGTTCGCCTCAGCCGCTGGGCACAGGGGCCCCCGCAGCCTGGGGTTCCCGATCGTGGCTTCGGAGCGCAGGCGGGTTGGGAAGCGATCCGGATCACCCCTTTCCTCTTCCCACCTCTCGGTCAGCACAGCCCTGCATGCAGAGCCAGGAGACACGGGCTGAGTGCCAGGTGCTGGCACGCGGGGTCGCGGCCGCTCTGCCTTTCCCTGCCTCGGCTTCCCTTTGCGTAAAATGAAAGGCTTGGCTAGATGGGCTCTGCAGGCCCTTCCAGCCCTCGCAGCTGGGGATTGCAATCGTCACCTTATTTTAGGTTGGTGTCCTTTTTTAGACCAGTGTGAGGGTTACCAGGTGTGCATGCCAGGCCTGGCAGGGGTGGGAGTTGCCATAAAATGCCTAAAACTGACCAGTAGTTGGGCACGCGCCACCACGCCCAGCTAATTTTTGTATTTGTAGTAGAGACTGGGTTTCATGACGGCTGTGCGCTGGGGGTGGTGATGCCAGCTCCTGGAAGCAGGGAGGCCGCGCTGACAGAGACAGGCTGCGTTTGAAGTGCCCTCAGGAGCTCATTTTAAAAAGGTGAATCCTGCAAAGCAAGCGGTGGCCACCTGCTGTATGTTTTCCTGACTCTTCCTATTTTCGAAAGGCCTGCAGTCAGGCGCTCTTGCTCCGGAGCCCTCATCCCTGCCTGGGCGTTGACGCACTGTGGCATATACAGGCGGCAGCCCGAGCCTGCTTCTCCTTCTTTTTTTTTTTTTTTTGAGACAGAGTCTTGCTCTGTTGCTGAGCCTGCTTCTTAAACACAGCTCATAGAACCTAAAGCACAATGAAAAACAAAACAAAACAAAACAACAACACAGCTCAGTTTGGACATTTGTGAGGTCTGTAGATGAAAGCCCTCGTCTTGAGACCCTTCCTCCTCCTATCGCCTCTCCCGCCCCTGCAGCTACCTGAGTGCGGCTCCCGGCTGTGCCTGTACGAGGATGGCACCGAGCTGACCGAGGACTACTTCCCCAGCATCCCTGACGACACGGAGCTGGTGCTGCTCACCTCGGGCCAGACCTGGCAGGGCTGTGAGTGGCAAGAACCTCGGAGGTGGGCGGGAAGCTGGCACTCTTGGGGGTCCTGGGGGCTTAGCCCCGGGGTGCCTGTCAGGGTGGCGAGGGGTCCCCCTTACTCTGAACCCTCAGGTCTCAAGGAGGAAGCCCTCTGGAGTCAGAGCTGGTCAGCGTCGCTTAGATGGCGGAGTCCTCAGTCCTCTCTTTCATGCACCCAGTTGCTCAGTTGCTTGTCTTTTTCTTCAAAAAAATCTTTTAATTGGCCAAGCATGGTGGCTTTCTCCTGTAATCTCAGCACTTTGGGAGGCTGAGGCAGGTGGATCATGAGGTCAAGAGATCGAGACCATCCTGGCCAACATGGTGAAACCTCGTGTCTATTAAAAATATAAAAATTAGCCGGGTGTGGTGGCGTGCACCTGTAGTCCCAGCTACTCGGAAGGCTGAGGCAGGAGAATCCCTTGAACCTGCAAGTTGGAGGTTGCAGTGAGCCGAGATTGTGCCACTAAACTTCAGCCTGGCGACAGAGCAAGACTCCGTCTCAAAAAAAAAATCTTTTAATTTTGTTTGTGTTCATTTGAGGTGTCCTAGCAATTCCCAAGAGCAGAGGGAGGGCTTTGGGGTTGGGGCCTGCACAGTTTGGTGGGGAAGGTGGAGCCAGGAAGAGATGTTGTTCTGTTCTGCTGGGCTGAGGCCCTTCTGGAAGGACGAGGTGGTGGTCCATGGGATGCTCACATTGTTCCTGGTTGGTGTTTGCGGAGATGCTGTCCTCAGAGCTCGTGCTCGGGGCAACTGCTTTGAGAAGTGGCTCTTTAGGGGAATCTGTATTGAAGCCTCAGGACGCAAAGTCCTGCCTTTCAGAAGCAGCTGAATGCCAAGGTCTGTGCTTGTTGGACTCTATAAAGGGCAGCTTTTGGCCACGGTGGGGGAGACGCTATCGTGTGCCCTTCCCTGGGAGGGTTGGCCGGTGTTGTGCGAAGGGGTGAGGCTTCAGGAGACACATCTGGTACCCAGGAAGGACATGGGTGCTCTGAGGATGCAGCTCTGCCTCCTTGGCCTAAAGGGCAGAAAGAGAGAAGTCCACGAGGAGCGTCCACGTGGCCACGTCCCTGGCTGCAGTGTTGGGGGCTCAGCGGTCAGCACTGAGGAGTGGCACCTCTGGTGTGCGCCAAGGTTGCAAGCCCCCTTTCTCCACTGGGCCTTGTGCTCCTAGAGGATGCAGCCAGAACATGTATCACTGTGATGGCTCCTGGGGTGGCCCCTTCGGGGCGGGGCTGGGCAGGGGTGTGCCCAGGGTGTTCCTCGCCTTTGGATGTTTCCTTTCTTTTCCATTTCAGGGCATAGTTGCAAGAGCAGAACACGTGGCTCTCTGTCCCTCCCTGCACTTTCCAGTCCCTGTCTCTCTCCTCTGTCTGCCTCTGTGTCTGCCTCTGTCTCTCTGTCTCTCCTCTCTCTGGTGCTTTATCCCCGTCTCTTCCCTGAGACCACTAGTTCTCCTCCTCGAAATTTGTTAGACTTGAACAAATTTTGTTTTCTTTTTTTAAAACATTGAGATGGGGTCTCGCTCTGTTGCCCAGGCTGGTCTCAAACTCCTGGGCTCAAGCAGTCCTCCTGCCTTGGCTTCCCAAAGTGCTGGGATTACAGGCATGAGCCACTGTGCCTGGCCAAAAATTTTTTATTTTATTTATATTTTGAGACTCTGTTGCCCAGGCTGGAGCACAGTGGCACAAACATGGCTTATTGCACCCTCAACCTGCATGTTTGAAACTATCCTCTCTCCTCAGCCTCCCAAGTAACTAGAACCACAGGCATTCTCTACCATGCCTGGCTAATTGTTTTGTGTTTTTTATAAAGATGAGGTTTCACCATGTTGCCCAGGATACTCTCACACTCCTGGGCTCAAACTGTCCTCCTGCCTCGGCCTCCTAAAATGCGGGGATTACAGGTGTGAGCCACTGTGCCTGGCCTAAATTGTTTATTTAGAAATAATGATAGATTCCCAGGAAGTTGCACAGATAGAAAGGTCCCGTGTACCTCTACCCTTTCCCTCAAAGGCGACATCAGACACAACCATGGTACAACATCAAAATGGGCACACAGACACTATTGCAATGTGTGTTCTTCTGTCATTTCTCCCTGTGTAGATACTTGTGACCAGCGTCAGGGTCAAGGTAGAGACTGCTTCCATCCATCACTCAAGGTTCTCCCCTTTATAATCCTGCCCACCCCTGGCCACCACCAATCCCTAGCCCGTAGCACCTGCTGATATGTTCTCCATGTCTATAATTTTGTCATTTATAGAATAGTAGGTAAGTGGAATATACAGTATGTGACCTTTTGAGATGGGCCTTTTTTACTCCACATAAGGCTCCTGAGATGCATCTAAGTTGCGTGTATCCATACTCTGCTCCTTTTTATTGCTGAATGGTATTCCATGGTTTGTTTTTACCACAGTTTGTTCAACCATTCACCTGTGGAAGGATATTTTGTTTGTTTCCAGTTTTTGACTATTACAAATTAAGCTGCTACGGCCAATTATATTCAGGTTTTCCTTTTCTCTTTTTTTTTTTTCTTTGGAGGCAGGGTCTCACCCTGTCACCCAGACTGGAGTGCAGTGGTGCAATCATAGCTCACTGCAGCTTTCCTCCTCCTGGGCTCAGGTGATCATCCCACCTCAGCTCCTGAGTAGCTGGGACTGGGGTGTACCACCGTGCCTGGCTAATTTTTGTATTTTCTGTAGAAACAGGGCTTCATCATGTTGCCTAGGCTGGTCTTGAACTCCTAAGCTCAAGTGACCTACCCACTTTGGCCTCCCAGAATTTTGAGATTATAGGCATGAGCCACTGCACCTGGCCATATTTCCAGGTTTTGGTGGCATGCAGGTTTTCATTCCTCTGGGGAAAATGCCTAGGAGTGGAGTGCTGCATTGTGTGGTGTGTGTTCAGTTTCTGGAGACAAGGATGTCCACTCTTGCTGGTTCTGTTTAGTATGGCACTGCAGGGTCTAGACAGGACATTTAGGCAAGAAAAACAAAAGGCATCCAGATTGGAAAGGAAAAAGTGAAGCTATCTCTATTTGCAGATCATATGAACTTGCATATAGAAAACCCTAAGGAATCCACTAAAAAATATGATTAGAACTAATCATCAAGTTTAGCAAGGTGGAAGGAAACAAGGTCAATATATGAATATAGATATACACTTACAATGAACAATCTGAAAATGAAACAGAAAATAATCCCATTTACATTAGCATCAAAAAGAATAAAATACTTAGGATAAGTGTAATGAAAAATTGTAATATGTATATTCTGAAAACTGCAAAACATTGTTGAAAGAAATGACAGATTTGAATCAATGGATTGACATCCCATGTTCATGGATTGGAAAACTGAACATTGTTAAGATGGTAGAACTCCCCACATTGACCTACAGATTCAGCACATTCCCTATGAAAATTTCAACTCATTTCACTGTAGCAATTGACATGCTGATTCTAATCCACAGTTCATATGGAATTGCAAGAGACCCAGAATGCTAAAACAACCGTGAAAAGGACATAGTAGGAGAACCCACATGTCCTGATTTCAAAACTTAGTGCAAAGCCACAGTAGTCAAGACTGGCACCAGTATGAGGACAGATACAGATCAGAGGAATAGAATAGGGTGCCCAGAGATCTATGTATCTGTGGTCAGGATGCCAGGACCTTTCAATGCGGGAAAGTAGTGTCTTCAACAAATGGAGCTGGGACAACTGGATATTCACATATGAAAGAATGAAGCTGGATCCTTACCTGGTACCTTATACAAAAATTAACTTAAATAAAAGACCTAAATATAAAAGTTAAAAATATAAAACCCTTGGAAGAAAACATAGGGGTAAGTCCTCATCATCTTGGATTGGGCAAAGGATTCTTAGATTTGACACCAAAACAAGAGCAGCAGAAGAAAAAACAGATAAATTGGACTTCATCAAAATTAAGAACTTTGGGCTGGGTGCGGTGGCTCAGGCTAAGAGGGGAGACCCTCCTCGCCACCTTCTATTTCACCTCCTCCATCCCCCACTTCCAGATGGGAAGGAGGGTGAAGAAAAAAAATAAAATAAGATGCCAAAGAGCGGGGATATGACTCCGTCTTTAGTTCCCAGCATCTCTGCTATCTGTTAACCTTGAAAGAGCTGCAAATGAATGCTATCCCCACCGGCTGGAGCCTGGCACTGGGTCACGCCCCCACATCTCCACGACCAGGCTCCCTCCTGGAAACACCTCTGCCAACAGACAGCCTGGTGCTTTTGTCTGGTCTCTGTAAGCCCCTCCCCAGCTGGTCCCCACTGGAGCTGCATAGGAATAAGCAAGTCAATGAAGCCAAAAGATTGTAAGGTCAGACGTCCAGCAAATGGACGATGACATAGTTCTGCCTCAGTGTCCCCTTTAGCGTTGTAAATCCATAAAAGGGGAGAGAAGCTGCGGCTCGGGGAGCTCGGTGAATGAGGCTGTTGCCCCTGCAGCTCCGGGCCGAATAAAAAGCCACTTCCTTCCTCAGTTCGGTGTTTGATAGGTTTGTTCCCCACTGCTCCTGCTTCAACACCTGTAATCCCAGCACCCTGGAAGGCCGAGATTGGCAGATCACTTGAGATAAGGAGTTTGAGACCAGCGTGGCCAACATGGTGAAACTCCCTATCTACTAAAAATATGAAAATTAGCTGGGTGTGTAGCAGGCACCTGTAATTCCAGCAACACAGGAGGCTGAGGCAGGAGAATCGTTTGAACCCAGGAGGCGGAGGCTGCAATAAGCCGAGATCATGCCACTGCATTCCAGGCTGAGTGACAGAATGAGACTCCATTTCAGAACTAGAAAAATTAGGAACTTTGGTGCTTCAAAGGACACCATGATGGAGGCTAAAAGACAGCCCATAGAATTGGAGAAAATAGTTGCCAATCATGTATCTGATCAGGGACTTGCATCAGAATATACAAAGAATGCTTATAACTTAATAGTAAAAAGACAACCCAATTAAACATGGCAAAGGTTCTGAATAGAAATGTCTCCAAGGAAGACATTCAGATGGTCAGTAAGCACATGAAAAGATGCTCAATATCATCAGTCATGAGGGAACTGCAAACAAAAACCACAGTGAGATGCTGCTTCATACCCACTGGGATCGCAGCCAGTGTGGGCGAGGATGTGGAGAAACTGGAACCCTCACGCCCGGCTAGTGGGAAGGGAAAACAGCACAGCTGCTGTGGAAAATCGTCTGGCAGCTTCTCAAACAGTTACACAGAGTCACCATATGAACCAGCAGCTGCACTCCTAGGTAAGTCCCCAAGAGAAATGAAAACGTGTCCACACCAAAACTCACACGTGAGTGTCAGTGGTAGCTTTTTTCATAATAGCCAAGTGGGAAGGTGGAAACTACCCAAGTCTCCAATGATGAACACATGGATAAAGAAAGTGGCACATCCATCCAGTGGAACTACTCACCATGAAGAGGAACAAGGCACAGCATGGCTGAGCCATGAAACCATGCCGAGTCCAGATGCCAGCACATACAGCAAGGTTCCATGCACAGGAAACATCCAGAAGATGGATGTTAGATAGACAGAAAATAGATTAGTGGTTGTTTAGAGTTGGGGGCAGGGTAGAGGGAAGGGGGATTGGTAGCTAAAGAGTATGAGGGTTCTTTCTGAGGTGGTGAAAATGTTCTAAAATTGGCCGAGCGTGGTGGCTCATGCCTGTAATCCTAGCACTTTGGGAGGCCGAGGTGAGTGGATTACTGGAGGTCAAGAGTTTGGGACCAGCCTGGCCAACATGGTGAAACCCCATCTCTAATAAAAATACAGGAAATAGCCAGGTGTGGTGGCATGCACCTGTAGTCCCAGCTCCTTGGGAGGCTGAGGCAGGAGAATTGCTTGAACCCTGGGGCAGAGGTTGCAGTGAGCCGAGTCGCACCAGTTCACTCCAGCCTGGGCAAAAGAGAGAAACTCCTTCTCAAAAAAAAAAAAAGAAAAAGAAAAAGAAAATGTTCTAAAGTTGACTGTGGATGTGGCCGCGCAACTGTGGGAATGTAACAAAACACGTTGGATTGTACACTTTAAATGGGTGAATTGTAAGGAATGTGAATTATGTTTCAATAAAGCTATTTAAAGTAAGGAAAAGAATCTGCCAAGCTGTATACCAGAGTGGCCGTCTTACCCTTCCACTCCGCAGTTTCTGTGCAGCCTTGCCAGCTTTTGGCACTGTTGCTACTTTTAATTTTAGCCATTCTGACTGCAGTGTGGTGATGTCTCATTGCAGCCTTAATATGCATTTCCCTAATGGCTAATGACCAACTATCTGAATATGTTTTGTAAAAATAGACAGGGTCTCACTCTGTTGCCCAGGTTGGGGTGCAGTGGCAATCATGGCTCACTGCAACCCTGACCTCCTGGGCTCAAGCGATCCTCCTGCCTCAGCCTTCCAAGTAGCTGGGACTACAGTTGTGCACCACCATGCGCAGCTAATTATTATTTTTTTCTTTAGAGATGGGGTCTTGCTATGTTGCCAGGTTGGTCTTGAACTCCTAGGCTTAAGTGATTCTCCCACCTCAGGCTCTGAAAGTGTTGGAATTACAGGTGTGAGCCACCACACCAGCCCTAAATATCTTTCTCCATGCTTATTTGCCATCTGTAGAGTCTCCTTGGTGAAGTGTTTCTTCATGTCCCTTGTCCATTTTCTAACTGGATTATTATTATTATTATTATTTTTTACTGTTGAGTTTTGAAAGTCACCCCCTGACCCTACCAAAATACCTGGACATGAGTTCTTTGTCAGATATGTGGTTTGCAAATATTTACCCTGTGGCTTGTCTTTTCATTCTCTTAAGAGCAATTTTTTTTTTTTTTTTTTTTGCAGAGAAGGGTTTTTAATTTTGAGGAAACTCAATTTGTTGATTTTTTCTTTTGTGCTGTGCTTTTGATGCTGTCTGAGGATTCCACCATGTCCTCGCTCCACAGTGAGTCCTCCTGTCTTCTGCATCTGCTGATGTGATCACGAGACTTTTCTAATATGGTGGATCGGACTGATTCATTCTGGGGTGTGAACCAGCCTTGCATTCCTGCTTGGCCGTGGTGTATGCCTCTTTTTTCATGTTACTGAATTCTTTTTGCTAACATTTTGTGAAGGTCCTGGGTAGACTTTGCTTTAACATTCTATTAAGCGCTTGCCTGGAGAGCAGTCTGCTTCAGGGAGTTGTGAAAAGGCTCCAGGAGAGAGCAGGAAAAGGTCTGAAAGCAAGGTCTCCAGGAAGGGCCGAGGGAGGGGCAGCGTGGTTTGGAGGAGAGGAGGCCAAATGGGGAAGGAGCTGTCTCTCGGTGAGCTTTTGTCTGTCTTCTGAAGCACAGCCCTCCCCTTCCTCCCTGTCCTCACGCCGCCCTGATGTGTGGTCCCCAGCCATTGGTGTCAGGGCAAGGACAAAGACCCGGGACACCTCAAGTCTGAGTCCTGCTGATTCCCAGGCCCTGAGTGATGGGGAAGATGGGGTCAGAGGCTCTTCTCGTGAGCGGGGCAGGATGTGTCTTCTGCTGGACTGGCACCTTTTTGTCCCTTTGGTGGCAGATGTGAGTGACATCAGGCGTTTCCTCAGTGCGTTTCACGAGCCGCACGCGGGCCTCATCCAGGCCGCCCAGCAGCTGCTGTGTGATGAGCAGGCCCCACAGAGGCAGAGGCTGCTGGCCGACCTCCTGCAGAACGTCAGCCAGAACATCGCGGCCGAGACCCGGGCTGAGGACCCGCCGTGGTTTGAAGGTGCGTGGGCGCTGCAGCTGGCAGGGGAGGGGCTTCTTTGGAGCCTGCAGTGCCAGGAGAAGTTGGGGTCCAAAAAGCCCCCAACGAAGGGCTGGCCTGTAACCCTGTGGTTGAGGTGCGCGACTCAGAACAAAATGTGCTCATTTCCCGGCCTCGTGGGAAAGGCACCCCCACCCCTCACGTAGGGGCCAGAGTGTGGGCAGCCCTTGGATGAAACTTTTTTTTGAGACGGAGTCTTGCTCTGTCTCCAGGCTGGAGTGTGGTGGTGCAGTCTCGGCTCACTGCAACCTCCACCTTGCCTTGAACTCCCAGGTTCAAGCAGTTCTCCTGCCTCAGCCTCCCGAATACCTGGGACTACAGGCACACACCGTCACACCCAGCTAATTTTTGTATTTTTAGTAGAGATAGGGTTTCACCATGTTGGCGAGGATGGTCTCAATCTCCTGACCTCATGATCTACCCGCCTCGGCCTCCCAAAGTGCTAGGATTACAGGCGTGAGCCACCGCACATGGCCAAGGGACTTTTTATTATTTTTATTTTTTTCAGATGGAGTCTCACTCCGTTGCCCAGGCTGCAGTGTAGTGGCGCGATCTTGGCTCACTGCAACCTCTGCCTCCCGGGTTCAAGTGATTCTCCTGCCTCAGCCTCCCATGTAGCTGGGATTACAGGCATGTGCCACCACACCCAGCTAATTTTGTATTTTTAGCAGAGATGAGGTTTCGCCATGTTGGCCAGGCTGGTCTTGAACTCCCGACCTCGGGTGATCTGCATGCCTCAGCCTCCCACAGTGCTGGGATTACAGGTGTGAGCCACAACACCCAGCCTATTATTATTTTAAAAATTGTGGTAAGATATACATGACATAAAATTTAGCATCTCAACCATTTTTTAGTGCACAGGTCATTGGCATTAGGTACAGTCACATTGTGTGTGGCCACCACTACCGTCCTCTCCAGAACTCCTTCCACCTTGCAAAGCTGAACCTCTGTCCCCATAACACTCACTCCCACTTCCCCCTACCGCGGCCCCCGGCAACCACCGTTCCAGTTTCTGTCTCTCTGATTTGATGATTCTAGGAACCTCATATGACTGGAGTCACAGAGTATTTGCCCTTTTGTGACTGGCTTATTTCACTCAGCACAGTGTCCTCAAGGTTCATTCATATCATAGCATATATCAAAATTTCCTTCTTTTTCAGGCTGAATGACACTCCACAGCATGTACACCCCACATTCTCTATTCATTCCACTGCATGCACATACCACACTGTGTTTACTACACTGCATGTACACACCACACTATTCACTCCACTGCATGTACACACCATGCTCTCTGTATTCACTCCACTGCATGTACACACCACACTGTCTATTCACTCCACTGCATGTACACACCACACTGTCTATTCACTCCACTGCAT